>LNAC01000206.1:520705-679819 GCA_002007465.1 Ailurus styani
CTTTCTTTCTTTTTTCTTTTCCCCCTCCCTCCCTTCCTTCTTCTCTTCGTTCTTTCCTTCCTTGCTTCTCTCCCTCCCTTCCTTGCTTCCTATCTTTCTTTCTTCCCTTGCTTTCCTTCTGCCCTCCCTCCCTTACTTCTCCCTCCCTCCTGACCATACTCCTTCCCTTCCTTCCTTTCTCCCTTTCTCCTTTCCTCACTTGCTGTCTGATGAAGGAGAGTGTGGAAGACTGCAGAAGGCTGGTCACTGATGAGCCACACCTGGAAGTGGGCACGTGCCTACAATGCACTGGTCAGAAGCCAGGCATAGGGTCCTTTTCTGAATCAAGGGAAGTGACGGTGGGAGGCATGGCATTCCTGTGTGTTGGAGAAAACCCAGTGGTGAGAGTTCCTGACATTGTCTTTGCCACAACAGGAATAAGAGTTTTCTGTGAAGACTACACGTGAAAACCCACAGGGAGCAGCTAGAGTAAGCCCCCAGCGTATCATCTCTTATTCTGCATTTGTGCTAATCCTCAGCACATTGGTTTGTCTCATAGTCCTCCCCATGTACAGTGGTTCCAGGGAATCCAGGGGGGTTGGAACTACTCTTCTTAGCACAATCTCAGGGCTTCTGCCAGATCCTCAACTGGGGACATGGTTAAAATTTGCCCCAAAAGGGCCACCTTTTGGTAATTTGTGCCTCTTGCCATTGACTTGGGCTGCTCAATTGGCTCTAGATGACTGGTAGTTCTTATTAGCTGTTTGTTGATTTCATGGGTGTGGAGAGTGGAAAGGGGAGCTTGATTAATCCAGTACAAGCTTTCCCATCCCTCTCCTTTGCCTATAGGTTATTTCTCATCTCCTCTGGGTTCTCTGTTCTCCTTTTAGTCTGCTGAAGAGTTTGAGACTCCTTCATTCATTCATTTTTCCATTCATTCATTGATTCATCCTAAAAGTACTTTTCTAGTGTCTGTGATGCCTAGGTAATACTTGGAGAATATATCAGTGAACGTAAGATACAAACAGCTCTATCCTCATGGATCCTACATTCCATATTATGTTCATGTTAGGAATGGGGTGAACACCAACAATAAACAGAAACATAAGTGTAATAATGCTGTATCATCCACGATCACCCTGGAAAAAATAAAAATAAACATTGTGAGCAAGATCAGTGTTAAGGACTGAATGTTTTTGTGCCCCCCCTAAATTCCTATGTTGAAATTTAATCCTCAATGTGATGGTACAGGAGGTGATTTTGGGAGGCCATTACATCATGAATGTTGCCCATGAATGGGATGAGTTCCCCTAAAAGAAGAGACCAGAGGCTTAGCTCGTCATTTCTCCTCCACATGAGGGTACGAAGAGAAGTCATCTCTATGCAGCCTGGAAATGGGCCTGCACCAGACCCTGGCCATGCCGGCACCCTGACCTTGGAGTTGCAGCCTCTAAAACCATGAGAAATAAATGTCTGTTGTTGATAATCCCCCCTGTCTGTGGTTATTTGCTACAGCAGCCTGAGCTGACTAATAAGACAAGATAGGTTATTAGGTGTGCAACAGATGTTTTTTGTTTGTTTTCAAAAATTAGTTGATTATTTTTAGGGTAGTTTTAGGTTTACAGATAAAGCAGAAAGTACAGAGAGTTCCCACATACCCCTCTTCCCGTGCACACAGTTTTCCCCAGTTATTAACGTTTACACCAGCATGGTGCACGTGTTACAATGGATGACCCAATATTGATATATTATTATTTACTAAGGTTCATATTTGAAGTTAGAGTTCTACAGGTGAGCTGTAGTTTTAGAAAGAGTGCTATAATAGAGCCCTCTTGTGCCTACCTGCCTCCTGGGACACCTGCTGGACATCTGTCTGCCATTCTGAGGAAGGCATGTGGATACTTGTACATGCCAGGTGTGAAGCATCTCATGGGGAAAACTTCTTCTGCTGGGGGTGGTGGTGAGGGGTGTAGGGTGGGGACTGCTGGATGATAGCCTAAAACCATTGAGTACAAGGGGTGAAATGGATCTAAAGTTATTGTTGAACACATGCTGCCATAGCCCAGAGAGGCTAAGAGATTTCTTGGTGACACAGAGCTCTTCAGTGCACATTCTGGGGATGAGAGTCTTGGCTTCGGAGTTCTTGGTGCAGGGTTCTGTTAGGAGGGGAAAAGAAAGAGAGCCTGTTGTCATTGGGTTCAGGTGAATGCACAGATCAAAGATAATCATTCTGCTGTCCAGTCTTCTTGCCTCAGTTTACATCTTGTCATGTGTTCCCTTATTATTATTAGTAAGCAACGCATTCACATTTTTATACAAGGAATATAAATACTTGCTTTTTAAATAGCAGTTTCTAGTGACTCATTTAGGAGGAAATCTCCAGAGGAACTAGGATATTGGAAGATTGAATAATTTTAACTATGTTTGTTTTTCTGTCTTGGACTTCGATCCTGTGAAGGTTTCTGTACCAATAGCTCAGGCATTTAAAATAATCATTTTCCTCCTCTTTCTGTGCCCCAGTAAAGGTCACCGACACCAACCTTCATTGTCCTGGGATGCCACCGTGCAACTTGAAGGTGACCCAGACTGACCACATCTCGGAGGTTTGCAAGCTGTTCTGTTTCCATATTCATTTAGTCCCTGGGCTTTTTATGTGTGATTTTTGGTGACCATGAAATTGAGAGATGAAGAGGCCTGGATGCTGCCAAAAGCTGTGTGGCCAAGGCTCCGTGTGAGTTCCTCTCGCTTTGCCAGCACGCTTTATTCCTGACGGTGGCTCTCTTCCCGTTCAGTCCTCTGTCCTCTAGTGGGCCAGCGATGCTCCGTAGGCCTACCTGACCTGAGGCCCAAGAACTACGGGTCTCAGGGATTTGGTGTAACAACTCTCCCCTTGTGTGTCCAGAAACAAATAGTAAGTTCTTGGCTTTTGTTTATCACTCCCTTATTCTGAAATAAAGAAATGAGACGATCCTTTACCTCTTTGGTTAGGTTTATTCCAGGGTATCTTATGGTTTTTGGTGCTGTTGTAAATGGAATCAATTCCCTAATTTCTCTTTCTACAGTTATATTTTAGTGCATAGGAAAGCAGCTGATTTCTGTGCATTGATTTTGTATCCTGCCCCATTACTGAATCGCAGTATGAGTTCTAGTGATTTGGGGGTGGAGTCTTTTGGATTTTCCACATAAAGTATCTAACAGAACATAATAAAAAAAAGAGATGAGACAGAAATTGTTAATACTGTGATCTTCAGAAATACTTTCTTCATTGTTACAACAGCAACTAACCTTTATATAGAGCTGACTATGTGCCAGGCTGTCTTCTAAACACTGTATAAAATATGTCATGGAAGTCTCATTATAATCCTCTGAGTACCAGCTGTGTCTGTCTGTCTAGCTATCTCGCTATCATCTAGCTATCATCATAGCCATCAGCATCATTTTACAGATAAGTAAAGGGCTGGGATTTGAATCCCATCAGTCTGGCTACAGACTCCATGTTCTAAAGTGCTTCATAAAAGGTTAGAAGTGAAAGGAATCATCACAGCTGACCTTCTTATTTATTCATGTGGACATGTGCTCATGTAGCTCAGAGAAGGGGAAAGGATGCTCCTAAAATCACAGCAAGTTTGTGGCTACTTGGTTTCTTTGTGAAGTTGCTCTCCTTCCTGCAGAAAGACTCTCTGTCCATGAGGTTTAAGAAGAAGGTCACATGCTTTAGGCATTTAAGATAGAAGCAACTATTGACTGGCTTTTTTTTTTCCAAATAGAAGAACCTGCCCAAAGAGGCAAGAAGGAGGTGGTGGGGCAAGCGGGGAGTATGTGTGTGTGGGGGAAGGAGGATGCTGAATTTAGCAATTGTGCCGCATTAGGCTCTGGCCAAGAGCCAATGATTTTTATTCGTTATTATTATTTTTATGGGAAAAGGAACCTGCAACAGTTTAGGCTCAGCTATTTGCCTTCAGGCTTTGGTTTGTCAAATTTGGAGCCAATGCCAGTTCAGCACAGTGGGTGTTCACGGGTGGTGTGTGTGTGTATGTGTGTGTGTATGTGTGCTCAGGTGTTTGCATGCGCCCTTCTCTGTGTGGGTCCATGGTGTTGGCATAGAAGGCAGTCCATCCTAGGCTTGCTTGCTACTTCTTACCTCCAACCCACCTCCCTAATGTGTCAAGAATTATAAATTAATCACCTGGCTGGTTTGCACTGAACTTACTAGTGTTTATGAAAGGGAATTCATTGGATATGCCTGTTAATGGAACACGTGTAATAATACTAAATCCTGTGATTAAAAAGAAATTTAAGGCCCATGAGTTTTTAATAGAAAAACATGTCATTTGAGTGTTTATTTGCTGGAGTAAAATGGCTGAGATTTTTTAAAGGGAGGGGGTGCCTACTCCAATTTTAGAAAGACCATGGTGTTCACACTGAAAGGTACCAATGCTTTTGCAGAAACCCCTTTAGATTTTGTTCAGCAGAAGACTCTTTGATAAAGCAGAGCTGTTTATTGCTTCCTTCTTTGATGGAAAAAATATTGCAGAGTAGTTCTATTCATGGGTTTTACTCATTCATTCATTCACTCACTCATGCACTCATTCATTCCTCAAAAAGGTATGAGTATGGGATTCCGAGATAAAAACACTCGGTCCTAGCTCTTAGATGGCCCACAATGTGACACAGGACAGACATGTGCTCTTAGATGGCCCACAATGTGACACAGGACAGACATGTGCTGGAGGTGTGCAAGGGGAAATGAGGGTATGCCAGGAGTCGAGACTACCCAGAGGAGATAAGATTGCGGCTGAGACTTATCCAGTTAATCAAGATAAAGGAGGCCATCCCGAGGAGAGTGCTGAAGGTTCATGGGGTCTTGGGGGCAAGTTGTACTGGGGAGAACAATACAGTGTTTCTACCTTTAGAGTCTAAAAGCCAGTTATTTAAATGATATTAACTGTGTGAATTCTCTCATTCATGTATTTATTAACTCAGTTGCATGAAGATGCTATTTTTGTTCATGTGTGTGTAGACATATACATGCACACATATGTACATATGTGCACACATAAATGTATTATATTAATATTCTTTGGGGGGGTGCAGTACCTTGATTTTCTTGAATTTTAGTGAGATTTAATCATCTGCATTACTTTATACTGAGGTGTAGAAAGTCCTGCATGTAAAATGAAGCTAGTTGATTTTGGCTTTTCAGAAGTTTGCCTGTGGGTTTTTTAGAAATCTTTTTATTTTCCAGGGAAAGTTTGTATAATTTTTCCACAAATCCTATTTATCTTTCGAAATGGCAAGGAGAACAAGCTGCTTTGGGTTTCACGGAGTTGGAAGATGGCAAAATCTTTATGCGTTTTTGGGACATCTGAGTATAGGTTCAGGAATTTGGGATGTCTTTAAGAAAAGAGTTGTTTTAGTTTTAGTTTTAGTTTTTAGCCTTGCTGGCTGATTTTAGAAAAGTCAAAATAAGGCCCTGTGCATTTGGATTTTCTAAAACTCAAGTAGGTATGCATTCACTAAATATTGATCAAGCACTCCTGATAAAATTTAAGAGGTGATGAGAGATGCAAGCAATCCAAATTGTGCTTAAGATGTTTACAATGTGTTGAGGGTGAGGGACAAATAAAGGGGTCGGGGTAACGGATGGACATTGTTATGGAGAAATTCTTAAAAAAAGAAGAGGCTAAAAATTCTTTAAAAAGAAGAGCTAGTACCCTAGAAGCAGGGGTGTGCATCCTAAGCAGAAGAAAAGTCATGGGCCAGAGCAGGGGGGTGAGACTGAACAATCATCTGGTTTTTGAAGGATGAGTAACATGTCAGAATGAGAGCAAAAGTTTATGTTTTTAGGCTATTCGATTCTGCTGCCTCCCAGAAGACAGATGATAAAAATATAACAAAAAAACAAGACACCCTCCACAATACTTCAAATATAGGACACTCTTCTCTGTGTTTACTTCAGGAAAATGAGAAGAAATATGATCTGAGAGCTGTGATGGGGCCCTGATGGTCTCTGGATTCCCATGGAGGCAGAGGAGCCTTGGAGTTTGGGCCTGGTGGCGTAATTGAGACCCAGCTGTCCTCATGGTGCCAAGATCACTGCTTGTCAACAGCGCTGGGATGTGGTTCTCCTCACTGGTGTGAACAGTTGCTGACTTTTAAAACTTTTGTATGAAGTTTTGTACATTTCAGTTGTGGGACAAGAGAACCTCCTGACTCAGTGACTGTATCTGTGAGTGCTTCCAGGGGAAGGAGCTTCTAGTTTCCCACATGGGACCTGGTTCTAGCTTGGAGTTCCAGGGGCCCAGGTGAAGGTAGAAAAGCCTAGACATGGAGGAGAAAATAGATACAAATATATTCACCCCCCTCATCAGAGAGAAAAACAATAATACTTATATCTAAACTATGCCTATTAACCAAATTTATAAAATATGAGAATATCAAAAGGTTGTCAATAAATCCATGATTATATCTGTCATAGCACATGAAATAGAATTAATAAAACAGGCTTAAAAAGACTTAAAAATATATGAGGGTGGGTCAAAAATTCATAAAGGAAAATATAATGAGCAAAAATAAGCTATTAGTGAACAAAGAACATGTGTATGTTTAAAAACTTCAAAAAATAAACTAGAAATTAAAATATAATCATAGAAATAAAACATTCAGTAAATGGAACAAACACTAGATTGGACAAGCCTGAAAAAATTAATAAATTAGGAAGTAGTACTAAGTAATTTATCTAAAGTATAGAAGGAGTTATAAAGAAAGAAAAATTGTGGAGATGGTAGAGAAGAGATTTTAAGATCTGATGGCTATGAATTCCCAGAGTTGAGCTGGACAGGAGGACTGAGTAGGATAAAATAAAAAACCTAAATGATCTTGGTAAAATTCTAGAACATTAAACTTAAAAAGACCAATCTTGAAGCTAACAGAGTGAAGAGGTCAATTAATGATAAACTGGTGACAAATGTACTGATAGTGATTTCTCTTTACTAGGATAGGAGTGAGAGGCAACACAACAGTATCTTTAAAGTGATAGAGAAAATAACTGTCAATTTATAGTTTTATAGCCAAGTGAACTATCATTCAGAAGGGAGGCTTAAATAAAGAAAATTTCAGACAAGGATTAAGAGAATTTACTGTTCATAGTTCTTACCAAAAGAATCAATGAAGGATGTACTTAACAACTGAAGGAAAGTAAATCCAGAAGGAATAGATTTAGGTTAAAAAAACACATACATTGGTGCTCCTGGCTCTCAGGCTTTCAAACTCAGATTGGAACGTTCACCATCATTCCGCAGTACTAAGGCCTTCCAACTCAGCCTGAGTTACTCGACCAGCATTTCTGGTTCTCCATCTTGCAGATGGCAGATTATAGGACTTCTTGGCCTCCATAATCATGTGAGGCAATCCCTATAATAAATCTTCTCTTATCTATCTATCTATCTATCTATCTATCTATCTATCTATCATCTATCAACTCTATCTTTAAATATATATCCTATTGATTCTGTCTCTCCAGAGAATCCCAATACAAATGATAAATGGAGACCATAAAAAATATAGATTTTTTTGAAAAATATGGAAAAATCCTGAAAGTTTAATTATAGATACAAAAAGTCAGCTGTAGAATGAAATGCACATTGAGATACCATCTTACACCAGTTAGAATGGCCAAAATTAACAGGACAGGAAAGAACAAGTGTTGGAAAGGATGTGGAGAAAGGGGAACCCTCTTACACTGTTGGTGAGAATGCAAGTTGGTGCAGCCACTTTGGAAAACACTGTGGAGATTCCTCAAAAAATTAAAAATAGAGCTACTCTATGACCCTGCAATTGGACTACTGGGTATTTACCCCAAAGATACAGATGTAGTGAAAAGAAGGGCCCTATGTAGCCTAATTTTCATAGCAGCAATGTCCACAATCACCAAACCGTGGAAAGAGCCAAGATGCCCTTCAACAGATGAATGGATAAAGAAGATGTGGTCCATATATACAATGGAATATTATTCAGTCATCAGAAAGGATGAATATCCAACTTTTGTATCAACAGGGATGGGACTGGAGGAGATTATGCTGAGTGAAATAAGTCAAGCAGAGAAAGTCACATTATCATATGGTTTCACTTGTGGAGCATAAAGAATAACATGGAGGACATTAGGAGAAGGAAAGGAAAAGTGAATTAGGGGAAATCGGAGGGGGAGATGAACCATGAGAGACTGTGGACTCTGAGAAACAAACTGAGGGTTTTGGAGAGGATTGGGGTGGGGGGATGGGTGAGCCTGGTGGTGGCTATTAAGGAGGGCACGTATCGCAAGGAGCACTGGGTGTGGTGCATAAGCAATAAATCTTGGAACACTGAAAAAATAAAATTTAAAAAAAGTAAAAAAATACACAGTATGATAATAGTTTAAATTTTACAAACTATTCAAAACAATACTATTTTAAGAAGAATAAATGCATATCCTATATGTATATATTTTTTTCTAATGGACACAAAGGACCAAGGTCAGCATCAGGATAGTGATTATATCTGGAGTGGGATAGAAGATAATAGGATACGAAAGGAGTATAAAGAGGACTTTAATTCTATCTGTAACATTTTTTTTGTCTTTAGTAGCCAATGAAATGTATTTTAAGGTGTGTTTAATCTAGATGATGGGTACAAAGCTATCGTTATTGTCCGTATTTTTTGTTGGTTTAAATATTTCACACAGAATTTGATGGGAGGATCCTATGGTAAGTGTCTTTGCATTCACTCTTCCTTGGTAGTGATTTTAAGTCATGGTGGGATTTCTGTAGAACCCTTCCTCTATGCCACTCTGTCCCTCATCTACTCATTTGTCAGGTCTTAGTCTCATATAAGAGAAAAATAAAATTTGTCCTTTTCATGAACGAATCAACCATCTTCCTAATAAGGCCTTAGTTTCCATGAAATCTATATATATATCTCTATATACTGAATATACTGAATATTGTCTTCAATGGCCATCATTCTTATGGTCAATAAGCTCCAGGAAGGCTGAGATTTTATCAGGCTCATCTGACCCTGCATATCCAGTGCAGGGATATTGGCAGAAATATTGGTTTAATAATTGCACGGGCAAGAGGAGGGGCTGCTGAATTTACCTAGTAACAGGTCTGTGCTCTTCCACATGCCTGACTCTTCCATGTCTCTGTGCCTCTGCATGAGTCTCGGCTCCCATCCCTTTTAGGGCATGGGCTTCGTCTCCTACTCCACCGTGAAAATTCCCCTTCTCTTCTCTCTGCTCTCTGGAGGTAGAAGATTTATCAGGGCAGAGATCCTGTCTGCCTCCTTCAGTGTTGAATGCCCACCATATGTCATATTTTTAGAACAAATATATTCTTATTTATGAGCCCAGGGTGGATGTAACCTCTCCTTGAAGCTGCTCTACGTAGCTCCCATAACCCCTACAACGTTGACTCCAGACAGAGTTAATCAGGACGTTTGAAAAATGGTACTACACCCAGTACCTATATTTCCATGGCTGCAATTAGTACATTGTGTTGTAAGTAATTGTTTCTCTCATTAGATGTTCATTCTTCAAGGACCAGTTTCATGTCTTTTTATTCTGTGTTCCTAATCATTTGTCTGGCGGGTGTAGAAAAGAGAGCAGCCTTTCGATACATACCTGTGGAATGGACTTATATCCACTTGCACATTCTGTTGTGTACATTTCCTGAAACACTCAAAACCCTCCTGATGGTGCCTTCCTTTTCCAGAGGACCGTTAAGTGATCCCAGCATACAGTTAAATCTTCTGCCACTTCCAAGGGAGCCTAGAACTAGGTGCTCAGGCTGGATGCCTAGCAAGCATCAAGATAATGTGAAAAGCGGGGAGACAGCTAGGTAGTTAACCTCATCTTATAACCCCAGGTCTGTGACCAATGTGTTGCCCCAGGGACTGGCACAAGCCGTCCTGCAGGGAAGACTCTTCTGCTCTCTCAGTCCCCTACTGCTACCATCTGTTGATAATTACTGTCCGGTCTCTGCTGAGAATGTGTGATATTTAATATTTCCTCACCACTTGAACAAACATGCGGCAATAACAGAAAGGTACTTGGCCACAGGAGTAGAAAGATGTATTTGCATGAAAGAGTCAGTGTATACCTCAGGCCAGGCAAACAACTGCCTTCTCTTTGCGAAGTTGTGAGAAGTCCGCAAGTTTCAGAACCTGGAGAATAGGTACATTGACATAAGTTGTATTTTTGGAAGAAAACTCTTAAAAATCCAAAATATCAAGAAGATTGCAAAACAAAACATAACAACCTCTTTTTATGACGGATGTGATTTTTCTTTTAATGAGAAATTATGAAGTTTTCAGATAACTTTTCAGCATTAGTAGAGAAAGTGGATGGTCTTATTGAGTACAAAGAAAGAAGAGGAGTCTTTTGTATATTAGAAAAATAGTTCTCCCAATTGAAGACATCTCCTTTTTTTAGTTCTTTTGGGGGTGGGAAGAAGGGGTTTCCAGTTTCATTTGCAGGTGGGAAAATTCAACTTCCTCTTTCAAGAATAACAAGAGACAAACTCTCTGCCCTAGTTTTCACATACAATAAATTCTAGATTACTTATGTGATAGGAAATAGTCTGTTTGGGTGCCTGGGTGGCTCAGTGGGTTAAAGCCTCTGCTTTCAGCTCAGGTCATGATCCCAGGGTCCTGGGATCGAGGCCCGCATCGGGCTCTCTGCTCAGCAGGGAGCCTGCTTCCTCCTCTCTCTCTGCCTGCCTCTCTGCCTACTTGTGATCTCTCTCTCTCTGTCAAATAAATAAATAAAATCTTTTTTAAAAAAAGGAAGTAGACAGTTTTGGTTCATCCAGTGTTTGGATCTGAAGCAGAGAAAGGTGGGGGCCACTGACGGCCTATATGTACACATGATTTGTGGGCCATCTTGTGTGATGCGGCAGCTGTGATTTTGGAGGGAGGCAGTAGAGGGCATTGCTTCTAATACCAGATAAGAAAGTCAGTCAGTCCCTGAGCTCGTTCCTCATCATCATGCATTTCCATTTGGGAATGGTCACTATTTATCATTAATGCTTTTAAATCCCTAACACTTATTATGAAAATCTGCAAGCACATTGAAAAGTTGTAAGAATTTTACAGTGAGTACCAGTCTGCCTACCACCTGGGATGTTATCATTAACAGTTTGCTCTGCCTGTTTTATCATGTTTCTACTCATCTGTCTCTCCTATCCATTAATCAATCCATATTATTATTTTTGGATGCATTTTAATATGTGTTGTAGGCAGTCATGTGTGTCTTTACTGTCTGCTGTTATCCAAGACAGAAACTTTGGTTATTTTAGACAATTTTTCCTTTAATTCCAAAGGACCACCCCAGTGATTGCAGCAGGCATTTTGTGGGACACCGGATAGTCTATGCAGAGACATGTCATTTGTTGGCCACTGGGAGGCAGAAGTTAAAAGACAATAAAGATAAATAAATATGAAATTATATATTGTGATCATAATCATAAAAGGGAAAACAGGTAGAATAAAATGCTATCTCCAAGGCTGTCTCCTTCTCTTCAGTCCACCATCTTGCTACCAAAATGACTTCCTGGGATGCTCCTTGGATCATGACATTGACTTCCCACAGCTCTCAGAGCACAGCTCAAAATCCCTAGCTGGACACTAATGTTTTTATTATATAGTTGAAGTTTATTTCCACTCAAGAAATTTGTCGGTTCCGTATTATTTGCTAGGTGCAGGGGATGGATGCTGTGACCATTAGAATAAGCACACCATGGTCCTTAGATCTCAACATTTCATGGTCAGGTTTAGGACACAGGTAATGTCAATATGATGTCCAGGACACCAGGCAAGCATAGAGGAAGGGCAACCCAGGATCACACTGGATCTGTGTTAAAAAGGTCTTCCCAAGGGAAAAATGGATGTTCTAAATAAGAACAAAGATATACCCAGGTGAAGAAGGATGCAAAAGTATTCCAGTAAACAAAACAAAACAAAACAATAAACCTCAAACCAAGCAAAAAACAAAACAAAAACAAAAACCCTAATCATGTGGGATAGACAAACAACAAACCATTTAGTTTTTACTGGAGCATAAATAGTAAAGTCCAGTGGATAGGGAGGAGGCTTGGAGCTGGCTCACAGAGGACCAGAATAATGGGCAAAAAGAGCAGGAAGGAGGAAGCACTGAAGGGGATAGAAATACAGTGCAAAGGATGGGTGGAGGGTGGGAGGCATGGGGATCCTGTAAGCAGCAAAGGAAGTGAGGAGTGCTGCAGTAATCCAGAGAAGTTAAGCTGATGTTGCTGGTAGTAAAGAAGCAGAAAGAGGGGCTAATTCAGAGACACCTTGGAAAAGTAAAGTCAGGAGCATGGCGTAGCATAAAGAATGGCATGACTGAACACAGAGTGAATGAAAGGAGAAAGCCAAAAATGAATCCTGATTTTTTCAGATTTGGATGCTTGAGTGAACAATGCATGCAACAATTAAGATTGAAAATATTAAGTGAGAGGGGAAATAATTTAGTTTTGGAGGTTAAATATGAAGTGCCTAGCAGACAGTCCAGTGGAAGTGTCCACAACATGGTGGACATACAAATTAGAAGCTTAAGAGAGAACTTTATATATCTAGGTGGATGCTGGTTACAAACAAAAAGTGGATGAGGCACTTTAGATCTATCTCAGGTAAGGGATGAAGGAACAGAAGTACTTTTACATCATCTGTCATCAGTCATCGACTGAAGGCTTCTGGGGAGTGGGGTGTGTTCCCTGTGTCTGACCTGCCTATATAATTAGACATCAATAAGACAAAAAGTTCAAATTCCTTGGTTTTACTGAGTTGATGTGGCTGGACCAGGATCTCCTGATTTCTATCTCAGGTATCTTTCTTCTGCGTTCATCTCCACTCCATTCTCAGTGCAACAACAGCCATTTAATTTGTCCAGCCAGGCATTCATTCATAACCTCAACATGCATTGATCAGGTACCTCCCATGTGCCAGGCAGGGCCAACTCTGGAGCTGGTGGGAACAGAGCTGTCCACACAATCATCCTTGAAGTATCTCAACACCACTCTTTCCAACTGTTCCCACTTCCTGAAAGAGGACTTGGGTTTAGATCTGGAGGAAGACCTGAAGAATAGGAGAGCCAGAATCACATCCCCCAAGGGCCCTGGGAACTTGAGTGAGTTGGTGTTGGAGGTGATGTGGAAAATGATAACTCTCTGGGAGAGCGTGCCCTACTTCAGCTTGTGCAAAACTATAAAGAACTCCCTGTCTGCATTCACAAAAGGAAAATTCATGTTTCCTATGGCCTTTAACTCCTAATCTTTACTGGTTACAAGAGGGTATTCCAGGCAGTAGAGTGCTTAATAAATATTATATTGTTTGCTAATGGCAATGCTATTCGGGGGTGATATTTCCTTCTGAATGTGCTATCCTGGTTTAACAAATCTGCTGTGTATAGTTTCACCTTTCACTGTGTGACTTGCGATGTCTCGGGGGCACCTTCAGCCAGGGGCTGAGGAACAGCTCAGAAACGCAGAAGTAAATGAGTCTGCCGGATGCATTAATAGTTTTTGTCTGTGCTGACTTCCCTTTTGTTGTAGAAATGTAACCAATACCAAGGGGCTCCTATACGTTAAGTAAATGTGTGCATTCTCACTGTGAAGACGTGAGCTGCCTGAAGAGCTGGCAGGAGTATTTCCCTGCATATTTGTCTTGTTTTTATACCCTGTATATGCACTCGATGGTCTGTTCTGACCGAACTCCTCTCTCATTCGAATCCAGCTTTTTAGAAATGGTTTAGTTGGATAATTGACAAGTGGTATCAGTACCTATTTCCAATTTTTCCTTACTTTCTACAAAGCCTAGTGCCAGCTCTGAGTAATTGTAACCTGTGAGGTATGAAGGTTTGGGTTTCATGAGCATGGTCTACCTGGACTCAAACAGACTGGATTTTGAATCCTGTTTTGGCTACTGAATGTTCTCTGTCAACCTTGGTTTTTTCATCTGGAACATGGATAGCACTGGGAGCAAATGCTCAGACCTCCTTCCATCCTCCCTCTCTCACTCTCTCTCTCCCTTCCTTACCTCTCTTTCTCTTTCCCTTCCAAGGTACGTCGGATTGCTCCTTTTTCTTTTGGATCATCTTTCTGAGCTTTAATCAGTCCAAAAGAAAATTCATCTTAAAATAAAAACAGACAAGGTAAAAAAAAAACCCTTCCTTGGCCCTGTATTTTCCTACTACTATCTTATTTTGTTTATCTATTATGGTAAAATTTCATGAAGTGTCTACACGTGGCATATAAAGTCCTCATAGCTTATGTACTCTTTAGCCCGCTGCAGCTTGGCTTCAGTTTCTGCTGTTCCACTGAAAATCTTTTCCTCAAGGTGAAAATATTTCCCATAGAGTGATTTACTATCATGTTGCATTTAGTGAAGTGGCTTTGTGCTAGTAGCATTTTCAATTCTTCAGAGGTTTGTATTGGCTAGTCCATTCAGGAGGAAAACTCTTTTCTATTGGATGTTTTGCATGTAATTTGGATTCATGCTCTTGTCTTAGATGGGCCACTAGTTATTGTTCTGTAATGTGAATCCATGGAAGTCTCAGGATCTTGGTCAATGGGGAAATAAATAAGATTGCTTTGACACTCAACTGTGCTTTTTCTTTAAAAAAAGGGAGTTAAGCACGTAAATTATAATAGCACAAACAATATATTTAAGTGGGACACCCAATTTAAAACAAAATATGCAGGAAAACATGCTTTTGTAGAATTATGATTTGTTTTCACAGATCCTTTAGTGTTCTCCATCACTGTTTAGTCTAGCTCAGATTTTCATTTCGACTAAATTAATTATTAACTATGAATGTTTCCTTCAACAATCACAAACTATTTATACTTCTTGGTGAAAGTTCTGCTTGGATATATAAACATGTGCCCCTTTATAGGGAAGATTGTTTTGAGTGTACAAAAAAGGGTCATGAGAAGAAATTGATGTGAACTCATCGAGTTGATCCTCTGGCTAATCTGAAGCCTGTGGACTTTAACCCTCCTTGGATCTACTAGGCATAAGGGCTCTAACTGCTTTGTTAACAGCCTTAGAAGCAGGGGGCTTATTTTTTTCCCCTCACTCCTGGTATTAGTTATGTTTTTGGCTTTAAATTTAGTTTTCATTGCAGTTATGTGGACAATGTAGTTTGAAGGTGCAAATAGCTCAATGGGACAGGGAGAGTGCAGTTCCCCCACTACAGAAGGTCTGTCTGTCTGTCTGTCTGTCTCTCTCTTTTTTAAATTTCCTTTGGATATTTGCCTCCACAAATCTAGATAATGTATTTACCTTACTGTTTCTGGATTTGTCAGTTTCAGGCATTACTGACCAATTTCCTATGATGGAAGACAAGACACAGTTCTCTTTCATGTCTCCTGTTGTATCAGCGTATCAATAGATACATTTCTAGCCATTACCCATCCATAACTTTCCATTGTATTAGATCAATCTATATGACATTGCTATGCTTTTAGTGAAAAGTGTTTGAATGTTTTTTTTATTATGTTCAGTTAGCCACCATATAGTACATCATTTGTTTTTGATGTAGTGTTCAATGATTCATTAGTTATGTATAACACCCAGTGCTCATCGCAACATGTGCTCTCCTTAATACCCATCACCCTGTTAACCTCCTCCCCTCTGAAACCCTCAGTTTGTTTCCCGGGGTCCATAGTCTCTCATGGTTTGGCTCCCTCTCTGATTTCTTCCCCTTCAGATTTCCCTCCCTTCCCCTATGGTCCTCCATGCTATTGATTATGTTCCACATATGACTAAAACCATGTGATAACTATCTTTCTCTGCTTGACTTACTTCACTTAACATAATTCCCTCCACTTCCATCTATGTCCATGCAAATTGTGGGTATTCATCCTTTCCAATGGCTGAATAATATTCCATTGTGTATATGGACCATATCTTCTTTATCCATTCATCTGTTGAAGGACATCTTGGGTCCTTCCATAATTTGGCTATTGTGGATATTGCTGCCATAAACATTAGGATGCATGTGCCCCTTCTTTTCACTATATCTGGATCTTTGCAGTAAATACCTAGTAGTGCAATTGCTGGGTAATAGGGTAGCTCTATTCTTAACATCTGGAGGAACCTCCATACTGTTTTCTGGAGTGGCTGTAGCAGCTTGCATTCCCATCAACATTGTAAGAGTGTTCCCCTTTCTCTACATCCTCACCAACACTTATTTCCTGTTTTGTTAATTTTTGTCATTCTAACTTGTGTAGGGTGGTATCTCATCATGGTTTTGATTTGTATTTCCCTGATAGCTAGTGATACTGAGAATTTTTTCATGTGTGTGTTAGCCATTTGTATGTCTTCTTTGGAGAAGTGTCTGTTTATGTCTTCTGCCCATTTTTTGACTGGATTATTTGTTTTTTGAGTGTTGAGTTTGAGACGACTATGATCACCAACCAGCTCTGCAAGAAATACTAGGGGGATTCTATAAAAGAAGAAAGACCCCAAGAGTAATATAGACCAGAAATTTACAGAGACAATCCATTGAATGTTGGTATTTTCATAACATGTAGTTATGGCATGATTTTAGATTAAAAAAATTCAGTGTTTAAAATAGCTGAGCCATTTAACAATTATGACTACTTTCCCCCTATTGCAGTACATTTGTTTAATTGGTTGGTTGTTTTTTTTTTAACATACTTTATTAATAAATCTTCCCATGCTCCCTCCAATTTTGCTGAATCTCCTCTGAACACAAGGAAACAAGTGGAGCATTCCATTTTTATCACCTCAAGACATCTTTGTTGGAGCCTTTTAGTTTACTTGAGTGGACTAGTTACTTTCTAGAACTCCCACTGGGACTCTCCTAAAGCATCACTCTAGGAATGCTCTTGTCTCTTGTATTAAAGTCTCTATTTCCCATTTTCATTTTTTTAAAGATTTTATTTATTTATTTGACAGAGAGAGAGATCACAAGTAGGGAGAGAGGCAGGCAGAGAGAGAGGAGGAAGCAGGCCCCTGGCTGAGCTGGGAGCCCAATGTGGGGCTTGATCCCAGGACCCCGAGATCATGACCTGAGCTGAAGGCAGAGGCTTTAACCCACTGAGCCACCCAGGTGCCCTGTTTCCCATTTTCATGACTGTTGCATTTTTGGTATACTCTTCCTGGTGGAGGCCCTGCTTTTCTAGGTTTTTGAGGAAAGGAGAAAAGGAGGTAACTTTTGGGGGAATCTAAAATGTCATTATTCTTTGTTCACACTGAATTATTATTTAATTGCCTAAGGTGATATATTAGAGTTCTTTAAAGGGAACTAGTAGGATGTGTAGATAGATAGATAGGCTGAAAGATAGATAATGAATGGATGGATGGATGGATAAATGGATGATAAATAAATGGATAGATAGATGATGGGTGAATAGATTTATTGCAAGGAATTGACTCATGTAATTATAGAGGTTGTCAAGTTTCAAGATCTGCAGAGTGAGTAGGCAAGTTGAAGACCAAGGAAAGCCAATGGTTTAGTTTATCTAGCTACAAAGACCTAAGAACGAGCAAAGCCAGTGGCATAATTCTTATCTGAAGACCAGAAGACTCCAGACTCAGGAAGAGCTCATGTTTCAGTTTTAGTCTGAAGACAACAGTGCTCCAGTCCATAGGCAGTCAAGCAGGAGGAATTTTCTCATCCTCAGGGGAGGATCAACTTTTTTGTTCTATTCAGGTCTTCAACTGGTTAGATGAGACTCACCCACATTAAGAAGAGCAATCTGTTTTACTCAGTCTACCAATCTGAATGTTAATCTTATCCAAAAACATCCTAGCAGAAACTCTCAGAGTAACATTTGACTGAATATCTGGACACCCTACGATCCAGTCCTGACTGTTTTTATATAAAATTAACCATCACAGTTGAAAGTCACTTTCTCTGAGCCATTTGAAGACATTTCTCCATTTTCTGCTAGCTTCAAGAGTCCCTCTTAAGCAATATGATGCCTAATCCATTTTTGGATTGGTCTGAGGCATATGACTGGGGTCTCTGACCCTGTTCTTCATTATCAGATGCCTGGTAATAGCTGGGATTTTCGTAGGGAGATCTCTAATATGAGTATCTTCAGATAATTTTTCTTGGACTGATCAGTTTTCCTAAAGAGAAATGTTTTAGCCTCATGCCTGGAAAATAAAGTTCTGGCTTCTAGAGACCTAAGACCCTAGGAAAATAATTATGATGTAAACTTTCATGTAATCTCTTTGTTTTCAGAGCACCAAACCTAAATTTGCTTGGTGTCCTCTGGTCCATATACCTTCTATTTTACCTCCCTTAGAGAATAGACTTGCATTACTTCCAGAGCTGGAATGGTGGAGAGAATATGAAGATCCAATGGCTATATGAAGAGAATTTAAACCTAACTACCATTTTTACTTCCACATTTATGCCCATCTCCATGAGATTCTGAAGATGCTAATTTCTGACCCTTACAGAAGTATGGTGGTACAATTTGGCTAGTTCTCATGTCTATGTTGTGTTCAAGGTCATTTATTATTCATTTTTCTGTTTCATGACTCCCAAAATTCTGTGGGTATTGTTTTTTCCCTAATTTTCTTTGTCCTTGTTGTTCTATCCCTTAAAACATTGCTTTTTTTTTCTTAGTGAGGTTTTCAGATTAAGTGATGCTAAATGTTTTTTCAGTGTGCAATCATCACCTGAAGGCTAGATCTTCCTGCTTACTCTCTGGTCAAAGTTTGGGAGTTGGGGGTGAGGAGGAATTACATGGTAATGTGATGTTACTCAAATTCAGACTCATTGTTTTCTCCTAATCCAGATGTATAATTTTTGTTTTAAGTAATCTGACTAAATTGCTCAATTTTCTGAGCTGCACATGAAAAATAAATTTCAGGTTTTCTTATTAAGTACTGAATTCTACAATATCACAAGGACTTTTGTAAATAATCTAAAAATATTTCCTGAACATTCATCATGTGCGAAACCTTGTTATCTAGCTATCATCTCAAGCAATTTATGATTTGGTGTGAAAAATTGGTCTGTAAAATAAAAAGAAGTAATGAATCAAGATAATAATACAAGCAATTTTATTAATTTCTACATTACTACATTACATGTACTCAGATGCAAACAAATCATCATTCATGTGACTACATGATAGCCTCCCAGATTCTGAGTCATTGGAACACATGATGGAAGTACAGTTTATGATCATTAAATGCCCTCCTTAGCATGTATTTGTGATTTCTACCTTTTTGGAGGTTTTAAAATTAAAGCTATGTCATCTCTCAGAATAAGTTAGTTGTGGCTCAATTCAGAAATAATGGGATTTTTAGTGATTATTTTTATTATGACTAGGTTCATCTATATATAACAAATGACCTTAAATTTCCTAAACATAGTGATTTTATGAAGATAAACCAGTCTTTCTTGTTTAGATAAGCAGAATGGGGTCCAGGACTCATGCACCATAATTACTTGGCACAAGAAATTACTGTCTTGCCACATCACTCTCCTTAGGATGGCCTCTTATTGTCCAAGATGGAAGCATGAGCTCCAGCCACCATCTCCTCTCTCCAACCCACAGGAAAGAGGAAGGGCAAACAAAGACCTGCGTCTTCATCTTGGGAATACTTCCTGGAAACTACATGCATCTCCTTGGTTAAACCTCGGTCACAAGGTCACACTTACCTGCAAGGAGTGGTGGAAAACATATCTATTCCAGGCCACTTTGGATTCAGTAACTATGGGGGTTTCTATTTACAGGAAAGAAAGAGCAGGTTACTTCACAGGGACGCTATATATATCCAGCCTGTGATTCTGCACTGTAATCTGGAAAACACTGGAGACTTGTCCATCAGTGGTGACAAGTGACCCTGATAATGGGCATCATGTCAATGGAAGGACAATCAGTCATCTGTTTTATGACTATTGCTGCTATGCTGGGATCCAGTTGGGGAGGTAATACTCTTTAAAATTATGTATTTTGATTGTAAAATATCTCAGACACACAGAGAAGTCTGATGCCTATTATCTTTCACTCAATTTTAACAGATTTTGCTAGACTTACTTCTTATATCTCTTGTCCTGACAAGAACAGAGTACCACCACCTCCTCCATCTCTTCCTTTCTGAGTGTTGACTCTTTACCAGTGATGTGGGATATTTGCATTGGATTAGAATGTATTCACTCATGGCATTATGTAGGTGCCGTGTGGTGATTAGGGGTGTCTTGGCTAATAAGGGATCTAAAAAGCACTATTTTCTAAGGTGTGACTACTGAACTTAACAACACACAATCCAATTAATATTGCCTGTATCATATCAGAGGGAAAAATAATGAAACAAGATGGGATGGGGAAGGAGACAAACCATAAGAGACTCCTAATCTCACAAAACAAACTGAGGGTTACTGGGGGGTGGGAGGGTAGGGATAGGGTGGATGGGTTATGGACATTGAGGAGGGTTTGTGCTTTGGTGAATGCTGTGAAAGATGTAAGCCTGATGATTCACAGACCTGTACCCCTTGGGCAAAGAATAAAAATAAAATTAAAAAAAAAATTGCCTGTATCTTTTTTTTTCTTTTTTTTTAATTCTTTGCCCCAGGGGTACAGGTCTGTGAATCATCAGGATTACATCTTTCACNCCTGTATCTTTTTTTTTCTTTTTTTTAATTCTTTGCCCCAGGGGTACAGGTCTGTGAATCATCAGGATTACATCTTTCACAGCATTCAATATTGCCTGTATCTATTAAAAATATAAACTTCAGCTTAAAAATCTACACTACTAGGGGCACCTGGGTGGCTCAGTCAGTTAAGCATCTATTTGGGTCTGGTCATGATCCTGGGGTCTTGGGATGGAGTCCCGAGTCAGCTTCCTGCTCAGTGGAGAGTCTGCTTCTCCCTCTCCCTCTCCCCTTCTTCCCCCCTACCCCCCCACTCATGCTTTCTCTCTCTCATGCTCTCTCTTTCCCAAATAAATAAAATCTTTAAAAAAATCTACAGTACTATTTGTACACACATTTGAAGGATATAGCATATGTAATTTAAAGAGAAATGAACACCTATAATAAATATATGTGCATATATATAGAGAAATACATATTTATTAAATGACCTACTTGACTACACTTTTTATTGTTATAAATCACTGTATATTGTAATTAACTTTTTTCTTTTCTATTTAAGAGCAGTCCTTCAATGACAGATCTGACAGTTCTAAGTGATACAGTAACACCCCCCTGTCCTAGATGGGGTTCTCTGGAAATAGACTCTGACCCTGTGATTTACATACAGGTGGTTTCAGGGGAGGGTGTGGAGGAGGGAGGAGAACTGAATGGAAGAAGTTGGGCCAAAATATAGTTGCAGCAAAAATCTGAGCTAATCCCACAGGGCTGGAGCTGGGCTGGTTCTTTAGTGTTGTCTGTCCCCATCCACAAGCCAGTGATGGGACAGGAGCTGTGTCTGAACAGAAGATGTTTCTTTGAGCAAGCATCTCTCTTCTATCCGAGGCTGTGAGACCTAAGAGTCCAACCTGAATGGGCATCTGGGGGACACACTGCCCCCTCCACTTTAAGGGAGATGCATTTCTAATAATTATACCTTAACCAGTCATGTCTTCTTATATTTTACCATATTTTGGGCCAATTCTAATTCATCCTACTAATTCCCTTCATTTTTATCAAACACACATTGTCAGGGTTCAGTATATTATTCAAACCTCTTTGCAAAGAAATATGATGAGGAATCTCAAGAAAATAGATAAGGAGACGTGCTTGTGACCACATTTTTAAAAATTATAAAAATTTTTCATAAAAAAATTATTTCTTGATGGAAAACACTTTCTGAAATCTCTGAAGCATCTTTAAGGAGATGAGTTTCTGAGAGTCCAGTCATTGGAAAAAGTCAATTTTGGAATCAGATGTATCTGAATTTGAACCCAGACAGTTAGTTACTTGCTGTGTGACTTTAACAAGTCACACAACCTCTCCATGATTCCATTTTCTGAACAAAGCCCTTTGTCCAAGGTCCTTTTGGACTCTGAGACTCCCCGACTTAGGAGGGGATGAAACCAGTGCTTCCAGTGGAGTGAAACTCAGACCTGTTGAAGGCCTGACCAACCTTCTGGCAGCCTGTCAACAGAATTACCTTATCACTGAAGGTGCCTTTGTGAGGCAACTCTCACACCAGGAATGCCCAGGGAAGGCTGTCGAGTGTGACTTCACGCCTGGGCCTCCCTGCTGCCAATCCCGCCTTAGGAAAGGCTTAATTTTTTGGCTCCACCTGCAGTGGGGAGCAAGGGAAAGACCCAAGTGGAGCACAAGCAGGTGCCAGCAGCAGGAAGTGCAGCCTCAGAGCCTGGGTCCAGATCCCATTTCAACACTGGCATTGGCATAATTGGACTGCTATTTGCCTGGTGCACACCCACCCTGGCGTCTCTAATGAGCAGCCCCCTCTCTCCATCCGTGTGCGAACATAGGAGACTTTAATTAAGATGGAGGGGCAGCCCACGGGGAAGGTGTTGGAGTCTGTTCAGCCTCTGAGCTCACGGAGCATGACTCATCCTTGGAGCTGGGGGCCTGCACTCTGAGATTTGTGTCCCTGCCCTCACACCCCCTCACACATAGATTCTCCTTTCTTTCTTCCCATTTCTAATTGAGGGAAGATATGCTTTATTTGAAGTGAGAATCCCCTTGTGTCCATGAATGTCTTCCACTCTTGCAAATCACCGCAAGGGGAATCATAACTCAAGTCGTGCAGACAGAGGGCAGGTTGGTGATCTCATAGAGGAGTCCGGCGGGCGAAGCGGGGGGCAGGTGGATGGGGGAACTTGGCTCAGTCTGAGCTACATGAGCTTTCTTCTCCTCTCTCTGAGCAAGAAAGACATGGGCTGTGCTCTCTACCTCCTGGGGCTGCAAGTCAGGCACACGACAGAGAGATATGCAGGGGCGCTCAGCCCGCGGCAATCCAGGATCAATCAATCTGTCAACAAAACCTACCGGGATATTTATGGAACATCTGATATACGAGTGAGGGAAACCCAATGTGCATTATGATTAATTATTTTAAAATATTCCTTAAAACATTCAGAGGCAACAAAAGAAAAGAATTGGCCCCTTTAAACACTGAATGGAAATTTCTGACATTGTCGAGAATGGAAAACTGGCTGGAAACCTGCTTTGTGTGTAGTGCAGTAAAGAGACTACTTAAGTGTTGTTTCCCACCCCCCAAAAGTATTCTTTCTTTCTCTTCATTCAGGTATTTACACTCTGAGTAACACCTGGGTTAGAGGAGCAGCATCACCTGTACCGCTGGGATCCCTCACCTCAAGTCCTCGCTCTGCTTGGAGACCCTGCTCCTACCCCAAACCCTGCCTCAGCTGTTGTCCTGGCTTTGTACCCGAGAAGCAGGAGAGGCTGGTAGGTGGGCATTTCTCATCCTGCAAACCACAGCCACCAATCCTTTGTCCTTCACATCCTAGAGTCAAAGAGTTCTTCCTCCCTTCCTTCACTCAGGGCTGGCGACACACTTTGCAAGGCCCAGGGCAAAATGAAAACCCAGGCAGGGAAGTCAATCTTCCCCTCCTCCAAAGGCCCACTGTTTCAGTTCACAGCCAGACAGGCAACCCCCAGAGGACTGGAACCTCCATGGTGGAAATCTAATACCTGACGGGGTGGGCGAGGGACCTTGCCTGTGTTGTCCACTGAGCAAGTTTGGGTCAGAGCTGACCACTGCCCTGCCCTGCCCCAAGATGCCATGGGGTAGACCCTTGCTGGGAAAAGGGGGTGATGGCCTGTGTGGCTTTCCCTGCCCACACAACCTGTTCTCCACCTTGCGGTGGGGGTGAACATGTTTGTGGGGTGGGCGAGGGCACAGCAGGATGCACCCAGGTCCCCACTGGGCCTCTCTGAGTCCATCCCAGGCAGGTGAGACATCTTGTTTGCCAAGGATCCACACCTCTCACACATGCTCCACTTACAAAAAAGAAAATCAAAAATAAAATCATTAGGGATTTTAAGACAGCAATTCCAGAGCTTTAAACAATGTGCAGGGCTGTTCTGAACTGCAAGGCTACCTGCTCACAAAATTGGTCTTGACCCTACCTCTCCTCTGGGAACCACCCCCTCACAAATCCTCCACGACGGTGCTGTGCCAATGACGTCTCTTCTTCCGGACCTCGCTCCATCCCTCTGCACTGACTCTTCACCCTTGGACTCTGTTTTCAATTTCCCCCTATTATTTTGATGCCTTTCCACCCTTTCTCCCCATTTTTCTTTTGCTCGCCCTCTGTCCACGGGTGGGCTTCTTGAAAGGGGTCAGCAGTCATTGGGTGTCTCTAGTGCATCACGTCTCATGCACCCTACTCACCTGCAATGAGGCAAGCTCTTTCCTTACTCCACTGAAAGTCTCCTTGCAGAGGTCATTGTCAGACTCCTAATCACTCAACCCAGAGGTCAGATTTTTGGTTTTCTGTCTTCTCCCACTAAAGATGTGATGCTTGATAACATTGATGTTGCCTCCTCTTGAGACCCACTCCCCATTTTATTCTCTCTCTCAGTCCTGGAGGTAAGAAGTCTCCAATCAAGGTCTCTACAGGGCTGGGCCTCCCCTTCCAAAACCTCTGGGGGGAAGGTCATACCTTGCCTCTTTTAGCTTCCATTGGCTGCAGGGATTCACAGGCTGTGGAATCACCACTCTGACCTCTGCATCTGTCTCCACACAGCCAGCTTCCCTGCATGTCCCTGTTTCTTCCCATGGCAGTCTTTTTGTAAGGACACTGGTCACATTGGATTAGGCACACACCTGACTCCAGTGTGACTTCATCTTGACTAATCACATGGATAGGGACCCTATTTTTACATAAGATCCCATTCTGAGATACTGGGAGCTTTGAATGTCAACACTTCTGGCCCTAACATATGGTAAAGGTAAAATTATATTCATAAAAATACACAGCATTTAATTTATCGGCTTTGGTGTACTCATCTATATAATGGGTATGAAAAAAAGCAAATCAAATAGTGAATGTGGAAGCTAGTATGGATTCAAACATACTTCAAAAACATGAAGGTTTATCAGGATTATGAATATGATCCTCTTTCAGTTTTTTTGTGACTGCTGGGCTGTGCTTTCCACTCTTGGTATGAAAGGTACTAACCAGGTGTCGTAGCACACAGCAGGGCTTTGCTTCTTCCAGAATATCATGTTTCTTAACTCTATGTTCTCCCAGCCAGTGGGTACTGCTGGGCTGTGGAAAGGGGTGAGATTTTATGCTAAATGGAACGTTGGAGGGACAGTGTGGAAGACAAGCTTTAGGACTAGGGCTGTGAGGGGTTGGGAAATCACCAGCCCATAGCAACATACTCCCTGCCTCCACTCACCTCCTGCTCTCACGGCTGGAGCCACTTTCCCAGTCAGTCCTGCTTCTGGTCCTTGGAACTGTCAGGCTTTTAGATGAATTTGAGGTGTTTCAGGAGCCAGCATCAAGCCAGCCTTCCTGACCTTGCCCGGAATAAGCCCAGCCTCACGGCTGTTACAATAACAGCACTTTCAGGCTCTCAGTCATCAGCCTCTTGAACCCAGAGCCCTGTCACTATACCCCTTTCCAAAATTACCTCCCTATTGGCCTTGCTGTGGAGCCCAAACTCCACCGTGATTCCCACTTGAGTTAAAGCACTGTACTGCCTTGTTAAGTAGTAAGCCAGAAGAAGACAAACTTCACCAGCTCCCAGAGCCCACACCTTGCTCAGTTTAGCTCAGGATCAGACAGAGTCTTTGTGGTCCAGCAACATCTGTCCAAAGGGTCCCATGGAACAATCATCGAAGTGGCTCTTGGGGGAAAGCTTGTCTAGAGCCCATGGAGTAAGGCAGGAAAATGGAACTACAGATCCTGGTTGTATACTAACCAATGACTTCAGTCCTTATCTTCATTTTTTTATCCACAGAACAGAGATTTTTCCCACTTGAGAGAGTTCAGCAAGCAGTGAAAAGGGTAACTGGGGGATGGGCATTAAGGAGGGCAAGTGATCTGATGAGCACTGGGTGTTATATGCAGCTTATGAATCATTGACCACTACGTAAAAACTAATGATGTACTATAGGTTGGCTAATTGAATTTAAATAAAAGAAAGGAAAGGAATACATGAGATCAAGTAGTCAAAGTGTTTGTAGCGTGTTTGGCATGTGTTGGAGAACATGAACTCCCAAGTTCAACACTATGGGGCTGCATGTGCAAGGCACATAGGAGTCCTTTTAAATGGAACAAAGTGGAAGTAGACCCATTGTTCTGTTTTTTTCTCCTATATCCCATCCCTTTATTCCTCACCTTTTTCTGTGGCTGACCCTGCACACTCATGTAAATATTCTCCTTAGTACAACTGGGTTATTGGTTGGCTTAATACAGGAAGAAATTTTTGTGGCCACAGCTGCCTGGAGATGGAGTGGAATTTCTCACAAGATGCTCACTATTATACGGGATGTGTAAGCAAGAGCCTAGAAAACCACTTGGCAGAAATGTCCATTTTTAATTATTTATTTGACAAATATTTACTTATACTCACTATATACCAGGCATTGTATTAAGCACTGCAGAAACAAAAATAAATAAATCTTGTGGTTCTAAAACTTTAGCCGCAATTTTAGGCTGGAGCTATAGCTAACTATTCAGCATATATCACCCTATTCATTGGTGCTGTGCCTCTTTTTATGCCTCTTTCCCCCTTACTGTGTTCACAGCTTCATGCAGGCAACCTTTGTCTAGAGTGTCTTATTTAAATTGCATTGGTTTGAGTTCACTCCCTTCCTGTGTTCCAGAGTACCTGGCTTTATCACTGTATAGTCTAATCCTCGCTATGCTATGGATTCTTTGAGGTCATGGCGATAATATTTTATTAATCTTAGTATCTCAACAGTTAGCATAGTGCTTGGCATCAGGTAGATGTAAAAATTGCATTTGTTGATTCAATGTGAAATGAGACTATACCTGCCCAGACAATGGCCAGATTAAGGAGGTTATTTTTTCCCTTTAAGTAACTTCTGAAATTGTGTAATCAATACATGTTCCTTGGAGATTTGAAAAATCCAGAACAAAGAGAGGATCAAGAAAATACAAATATACTTGCTATCTTACCACCCAGACACATCAGTAACAAATCCTTCTGACTTTATAGTTTCTTATACATACAATTTAAAGACCATTACATATTAATATTTTGCTATGTGCAGTAATAGAAAAACCTACAAACATCAATAGGGTAACACAATAAAATTTTATTTGTCCCTTATGTAAAGTTCAAATGGATGTTTCTAACTTGGGGGATTGGGTAACTCTCCTTCCAGTGATGATGCAGAGACCTGGGCTCCTGCCATCTTGGGGCTCTGCCATCTTTGGCCCAGGGCTTCTGAAATTGTTGACTTGGGGAGAAAGGGCTGGAGGATCTTCAAGGGAACTTTTGTTAGGAAGACCTGGAAGTAGCCATACGATTTTCTCTTGTAGTTCTTTATCTAAAACTTCATTGGAAGTTAGTGTTATGTTAGTAATGAGATCATTCCTCCTCCTGAACTAACTCCAAGAAAGTCTGAGCAGTGTAATATGGTTGAGAGCCTGGAAATAAAGGACAGGGGTTAATGAACTTGCAGCAGCCCTTCCACAGATTCGAGTGCCTTAAAAAAAAGATTTATTTATTTATTTGAGAGAGAGAGAGAGAGCATGTGCACATGCACAAGCAGGGGAGAGGGGAGGGGGGCAGAGGGAGAGAGAATCTCCAGCAAACTTCCCACTGAGCACAGAGCCTGACATGGACTCCATTGAAAAACCCTGAGATCATGGCCTGAGCCGAAATCAAGAGTCAACTGACTGAGCCACACAGGTGCCCTTCACATGCCTTTCTAAGTATATATTTTATAGATTATATTTTCACTAAAAATAATCATAAGCCTTCCCCATATTGTTACATAATCTTTTGAAATAATGGATAAATACTATGTTCCTATGTTATAGATGAGGATGGTGGAGGCAAAGCAATTTGCCCGATGCCTCCAGCCAGTATACAGCAGTGCTGGTCCTAAACCCTCCTATTCAGATTTCCTTCAGAGTGCTTTGTAAGGACATGCATTCAGAAACGCAAAGGGAAGAAGGTTAATAAAACCCTTGTCATGATGGAAACTGGGAAGATATTCTTGAGAGTATCTTGAAGCTTGATTAAGAATGACCAGCGCTCAGATATTTCACACCAGATACATACTTATGAGACAGGAAAAAAAAAACAAAACCAAAAAACCCAAAACTCTCCACAAAATGTGGTATGGATGAGGCTTGGTGGGTTGGGAGCGTTTAGATTGCTCATCACTTAGAGTAAGTGGGTGGTTTGGCCCTTGGCCACTGTTCTTTGAGTTAGCTTTGACCCTTGACAACTTAGTGGCCTGACTGGCTAGCGTGCAAGACCATTCAACCCAGGCTTGAGATTCCCAAGAGGAGAGACCTGGCCCTGCCTGTTTGTGAATAAGAACACTGATTCTTGGAACCAAGAAAATGTTTTGTTAGGCGGATGGTTTCTCTTTTCCATAAGATTCCACGGAGGGTCATGCGTCCTTGAGGTGTGAAACTAACTGGGGAAATTCAGAATTCAGCTAATACCTATTTGCTGGATTCGGAGCCTCCGTAAGTCTTGCAGAAGCCAAGCACATGTTTATCAACAGACAGAGCGAACTTTCATTTCTCCTGTAAAATGACCCCTTGATGTGATATATGTATATTGAGTGCCCTTCTGTGACGAAGAGCTATCTAAAAAAGAAAAAATATAGCCACCTCCTGAAGCATGTATAAATTGCTTTTTTAGACCCTATAAAATTTTAGCTAGCACCAAACATAGAACTTCATTCATCATCCTGCAAGTGAAGACTGCCAAGGGAAGCCTGCTCTTCCTGAGCCGAAAGTGGCAACACTCCAGGATTGGCAGGAATCAAATGAATCATTTCCTGCTTTTAGTTTTAGATAAATAATCAGAAAAGATTGTCTAGATTATGATCCAAAAGTCATTTTTCATAGCTCTGAGGATCCAGAATCCTTAACTTCATGTGGAAGCCCCTTTTTCTAATGATTTTATTGCACAGTATGGAATTGAAGGCAGACGAACCTACCGAGGCCAAGCTAAATTTTGAATGCAGGGAAGACTTGTAATCTCAGTGTGGTGAGTGTATTCGGCATACCCTTTTTTTTTAATTTCTGTATTTTGATGCTTTGCTATCTGGGGCCTTGCTGACCCTGGAGGGACTGCCTTCTCAGGGTTAATTAATTCCTAGAGACAGTAAACAGTTCTAGCTGGGAGTGTGCTCTCATATGCAAACTGATCCATCTAGAGCTCAGACCCCTAACCACCTCCTCTGTCTGGTTCTCACACTCTGGGCCACCATCGTCCTGCCCTAATCTCCTCAGGGCCATGTATCAGAGAAGACAGGGCCACGTATCTGTACCTGTGGTCCAGAGCCTGCTTAAGAGATTCAAACTAGCTAGTCGTCAGTCTGCTAACCCTCCTCCCCTGGTCTTTCCCGTGGAAACCACACCAGAGTCTCCTTGCCATGCTTTCCTGCTCCCTCTGCCTCCTGGCCCACCCTGGTGCTTCCCTGTGGGACCCCACTCCCCCCGCCATGCCATGGCCTGCCCCCTCCCCTTTGGATCTGTTACTATGACAAAGTCTCTTTTCAGTGGCAGGTCTCCATATCTGTTGGCCTGGCCATACCTGAATAATAATGACATTTACATTTTGAGATGGTGAAGTGAAAGAGAAAGAAAGAGAAAGGAAGAGAGAGAGAGAAAAAAGTAAGAGTCAAGGGCTGGGGTTCCAGTCCCGATTCTTTCCTGGGACATCTTGGACAAGTCTTCTAATTTCTCTGGACCTCAGTGTTCTCCTTATAATGAGGTGGCTGGATGTCTCCAGATGAACCCTGAAATTTCTTCAGATGTTCAAATTCTAGTTTATTTCTTTAGCATATAATAGGCTATTTTTTACATATAGATTTCCAAATGATGTGATTTCTTCATCAGGCACTTGCTGAGTACCTGCTATTTGATGAGCACTGAACTAGGGACTAGAGGTCCAAAGATGGGTAAGAAAAAATTCTGGCTCTCCCGAGAAGGTCTGCTATGCCCCAAAGCCCTGGAACACTCTCAAGTTAAAATATTAAACATCAGCTGAGAAAATACAGAATTAACATTAGGTATATAGACCAGATATGATGACAAAATCTCCCCCCACCTGCAACCAGGTCCCTTTTCCATTGCATGTGTGCAGACATTCATAAACGACATATCCAAACAAGAGGTAGGGGCTCATGTGTCCCCAGAGGTTTCCATATTTCTAAGCTTCTATTCGATCTTAGAAGTTTTTAAATTATTGCTTTCCTATAAGTGGATTTATTCATTATTCAAGCACTCCAGGTTCCCTGGGGAAATCCTTCTCATCTCCTAGTACCTTTCTTCGCCCCATCACATCCACAGAGTAGTATATGCTCTGTCAATGCTGTAGGTGAGGACATTTTGGGGGGATTTCTGGTTCCTGTTGTGTTTTCTTGGCCAGAAGAGAACAAATTCCATTCTGAATTCCACTTTCCAAAGTTTTCATCCATTACATGTCCCTCCTCCTGATTCTGTTTTCTTTATCTTCTGTGGCCTTTCCACTGGTGTTAGCCACAGTTAAAACTTTCTGTTGCTGTCTCGCTTTGCTGTTCCCTCTTCTCAAGTATACTTTCTTATGCTGTAAGTAGGGATAATATTTGCAAAAAATATTAAAACAAGATATTTTTCCTTCCCCATAAACTATGTTGCCTAGCAATTCCATCTGGGTAATGAATCAATGCCATTCATTGCTTTGGGGAGATTGTGGCTACCAACTAGAACAAAGAATTCATTGCTTGATTTTGAGTTTCATGCTAGATTTTTAAAAAGTACGTAGAGAGATAGTAGTCCTGTCAGCCTACTTCTCATGGAAAGAGAAGAGCTTTTTTTTTTCTTTAAATTTTCCCAAATTTCCATTTACTTATTAAAAAAAATCCCCCAAAACATGTTGGAGTATCTGAGCTTATTTGCCTTTAGTCATTGTGTAGAGAAGGCCAGGAGGAATATGTAAGTTTGTTTCAAATAGGAAGGGAAAACCTCTGCTGATGTGATGGGGGAGAGCCAGGCAGTCAGGAAGAAGATGCTGCCTCCTTGCCAAGAGTGATCTGGAATCTTCACTCTCTGGATTGCCGCTCACATTGGGGACCATGCTGGACTTATCAGTGATAGGCTGAGGCAGAAGCTGAAAGGGGGGAGGGCTTGCTTCTGAAATTCTGGAAGGAGAATGTTTGAGTGTCCACCATACAGAAAAGGTGACTGGAGTGGAGCAACAGTGGGGTTTGGCAGATGCCGGACAGGGAATTCTCAAGGGCATCTTCAGTTCTCTTCAAAGACTGCAAGTGACATGGAACGAATCTACCTTTTTCAAGGTGACCCTGCATGGGACAAAGAAGGTACTCTGTAAACAAGCTGCAGGAGGAACAAGCCCAAGGAACCCAGACAGCCGGACAAGGCAGTGGTGTCAGAATGTCCACCTTGTCAGCAAGAGCAGATATAGAGAGGCCAGCATCAGGGAAGGTGGCTGAGCTTCCAGGGGCACTCACCCTAGAGGGGCAGTGGGTCCTTCCTCTGTAGATGCACTGAGGGTAGAGGCCAGGTGTTAGATTTTGAAATGACCTCAAACCAGGAGATGTGAACTTCCTTTAAACCAGAGGCTAGCGGGAGCCAGCAAAGAGGGATAATGCACAAGGCAGACACACTTCTCTTGCTATCATATTTTTACAGAGTTTCTTCTGACACCCAGCTAGATAGAGAGGTGGAATGCAGAAGAAATGTGGGGGAGAAGCATTAAAATCTGGGCATTTACTTTGAGGAGTTCAAGTTTACCTACACGACACTTGTCTTATGTTCATTCGTTGGCTATCTTGTTGCACAAATACTTTAAATCAATCTTGTATTTAGGAGACGGTCTGAAAAAGCACATGACCATATACATCTATACATGTAGTTGTAATGAGACCACATGGTTCAAGGTTGTCATTCCATAGGCGCGAAGGCCATAACTTGTTCTGTGTTACAGGGCTAGTGCACCATGAGACAGGACTAGATCTAGGTCCCAAGGAACTCAGGAGGGCCTGGGAATCTCTCCATGACACCAGCCCCTTGGAAATATTGTACATGTTCATTTTGGATATGACAGGCCTGTTATCATTCTTAAAAGATTTTACCAATTCTTAGAATGTCTTTTTTTCTTACAATGTTTTATAACGTCTCCCCCAGTTTTAGTCCTCTAGACATAGATAAAATGAAAACATTTTAGTATCACAGTGCTTTTCAAAATGTGGTCACCAGACCCATAGCATTGGCATCACCTGGGAATATATCAGAAATTAAAGTTCTCAGGTCCTATCCCAGGCCTACTGAATCAGAACCACTGGTGGTAGGTCCAAAAGTCTATAATTGATTGATTAATTGATTTTAAAAGATATTTATTTATTTATTTATTTGACGGGGGGGGAGTGCATGAGCGGGGTGAGGGGCAGAGGGAAAAGCAGACTCCCACTGAGCATGGAGCCTGATGTGGGACTTGATCCCAGTACCCTGGGATCATGACTTGGGCCTAAGGTAGCTGCTTAATTGACTGAGCCCCCAAAAGTCTGTGTTTTCATAAGCCTTCCAGGTATTTCTGATGCATAAAGTTTGAAAATCCATGATATTATACTATAATTAGTTACAGATCCAGAAGTTTACCTATTACTTCTTATTAAGGCTCAAATATATAGTTCATATACATACTTTTAAAATAGAGCTATAGCTGCTTCTAAATTCAGTAGAGAAAAGAACATTTCTATTTCTATCCCTTCAAAACTCACTAGAAACCATAAAAAAAGTAAAACAGGGAGCAGAGAAGCCGCTTCAGTGGAAGCATGTATGCTGTGTGCCGGGAAATGTGGATAGGATGGAGGGAGGTGTGGAGCTAAGACACATTTGCTTTCATACTTTATAAGCAAGACACAGATTTCCCTAGACGTAGGTGTCCAAGTCTTGGAAAATCCAGCCAGTGATCTCATAAGTGCGGTCAGCCACAGAGCTGTGGATGGAGAATGCCTCTGATTGACATTGATGCTGCAGCAGGACATAGAACAGACAAAAGTTCAGGAGCTCACAACCTAGCTGGAAGAACTAAATCAGTACTATAGAATATTTGCAAGTGTTGACTTTTCTTCCTTCTTTGGAGAGCTCAGTGTGCTATCTTTGCTTTATATTTCATGTACAACTCTATTTGTTTACCTTTGAATTACTCTTTACTGCTTATATAAACATTTTAAACTAATTTTATAACAATTTTTAATGTTTTCATAGAGGTATTTTTTGATCTGTAAAATTTGTTTGGGTATCTTGGGTTGAGTTGGGATGCAATGCATCATAACTTCCCTGTCTGGCTTTAAATGGCATTTAAAAATTTGTAGAGGGGTTTTCAATGATATATTTAAGGTGTTTAAAAAAGCAGAGATTTGTTTTGAAGATAGAGCCCACAGAATTGGTCCTGGTGTGTGAAAGAAAGAGAGGAGTCAGGGATGAATCCAAGGTTTGCAAACTTGAAGAATGGAGTTGACAGTAGGTGAGAATAAAAAAGCTGGGAAAGGAAGGGGAGAGTGGAGACGGAGAGGTAACATCAGGGCCTCAGTTATGAAAATGTTAAGTGCCAGAGATGATGGATGGATGGATGATAGATAGATGGTAGATGGTAGATGGGATGGATGGATGGATAGATGATAGATAGATGGATGGATAGATAGATGAATGGATAGATATTGGATAGATATATGTTGAGTGGACAATTGGATCGGTAGCCTAGAGTTAAGGAAGTGGTGTAAACTAGAAACATGTATTTTGGTGTTATCAAATATAAATTAAAGCTATGAGTCTGGATGTAGGTAGAGAAAAGCAACTTTGAATGAACTCTGGTGCTCTCCGAAGTGAAAAAGTTGAGATGAGTACGCAGCAGGGGTGAGGGAGGAGGAACAACACATATATAGAATCCTGGAAGGCAGGCTAGGAAGATGTTTCTAACTTTTTTTTTTTTTAAAGTTTTTATTTATTTATTTGACACACAGAGAGAGATCAGATCACAAGTAGGCAGAGAGACAGGCAGAGAGAGAGGAGGAAGCAGGCTCCCTGCTGAGCAGAGAGCCTGATGCGGGCCTCGATCCCAGGACCCTGAGATCATGACCTGAGCCGAAGGCAGAGGCTTTAACCCACTGAGCCACCCAGGCGCCCGGAAGATGTTTCTAGAAGACAGGAGTGTCCCCTGCTGTAGATAGGGCAAGTGAAATGAACACTGAGGTTTAAACATCAGATCTAAAGGCACTGACATCACTTTAACCAGATAGCTTTGGAGAAGGGATACGTTGTGAAAGTAGACTGAGGACAATGGAGACAGACTCAGAAATACAAATAGTATGATTTGATTCATGTGACATTCTAGAAAAAGCAGATCTAAAGGGATAGGCCACTGGTTGCCAGCCTAGGCATGGGGAAGACATGACTACAAAGGAGAACATGGTGATTTTGGGGGATGACAGAGCTATCTTATATCTTCATGTGGCAGTAGTTTCACAATCGTGTCTGTAAGTCGAAACTCAGAGAAAGGGGGTGCCTGGGTGGCTCAGTGGGTTAAAGCCTCTGCCTTCGGCTCAGGTCATGATCTCAGGGTCCTGGGATCGAGCCCCACATTGGGCTCCCTGCTCAGCGGGGAGCCTGCTTCCTCTTCTCTCTCTACCTGCCTCTCTGCCTACTGGTGATATCTCTCTCTCTCTGTGTCAAATAAATAAATAAAATCTTAAAAAAAAAACAACTCAGAGAAAGTTATTACAAAAAGAGTGAATATTTCTGTATGTGAATTATAAGTAAGAGATACTGTGAGTGGTCACAGAAAGGACAAGATAATAGGAATAGTGGATCTAGAAACAGTGAATGTAGACACCTTTTTTCAGGGGGTTTCCTCTAAAGGTGAGGAGAGAAAAGGGGTCAAAGTTTGAGAAGAAGTTAAATTCAAGAGGATTTTATTTTAACTAGAAAGAAGATGGCTATGGAAGAATTTGAAGGCTGCTGGAAATAATCCAATCAAGATGGGAACTTGATGGTGTGGGAGAGAGAAGGAAGAATTGCCGGAGGGCTAAACTTGAGCAGAAGAACGTGAGGTCTAGGACTCAGGAGGAGAGGCTGGTCTGAGAGTTTGTGACAACAAATGCTAGGTTGGGTGAATGGGGTTGGTGGTGCAGGGTGTATGGACAAATTCTCTTCTGATTGCGTTTACTTCCTCAAGGAAACAGCAAGCTAGAGAGGGAGGGAGGAAGTTGTTGGGGTTTGGAGAAGAAAGGAGAAGATAGGACGCAGTTATTTTGGAGGGTGGGAGACAGATGGCAGGAAACTATACTGTGATCCCCAGGGAATTGGACTATGTATTAACATGTGTTCAGGGAACATGGTTCTATGATTTTCTCTAGCCACTGAGAATGGGAAGAAATGAATATAATCAGGGCTGAGGCCTTGACACATAAGTCACCAACTAGTGAGATGGGCAAGAAATTGAGGACAATGCAACAGGATGACTGTGGCGACTGGCTGACTGGCTTCTCCTGCTCCAGTTGTACTTGACTCCCACTAGGAGCTGAATTTTGTTCTCCAAAATTCATGTGCTGCAGCCCTAACCCATCAGTGAGACAGTGTATGGAGATGGGGCCTTTGGGAGGTAATTAGGTTTAGATGATTTCATGAGGATGGGTCCCTTGGGATGGGACTGGTGCCTTTATAAGAAGAAACACCAGAGAGCTTATGCTGTTGCCCCAGAGCCCATGTGCAGACACAGTGGGAAGGGACTGTCCGCAGACCAGGAAGGAAGTTCACCAGCAGCCAAATATGCTACAGCTCGATATTGGACTTCCGAACCCCCAAACTACGGGAAAATCCATTTTTCTGTTGTTTCAGGCACTCAGTCTATGACATTTTGCTATGGCAGCCCAAGCTGACTAAGACATCCCCTTCTATTTACCAAACTTGCCAGGTATACTCCCTCTGATGACAACTGTATTTTCTTGCGCCTTTGTGGAGAACGCTTTCTAATTTGCTTACTGGCATCCCCTCCGTGTGTGCACGCCAACGTCGGGTTTTCAGCTGGGTTTCTCCTAATGTCCCATTTAAAATTTCAGTCTCCTCCCTACCCAATACCCCTGCATTTGCTACCTTCCTTCCCCACTGTATTTTTCTCGTAGCATGTAAACTTTCTAACATTCTGGATACCTTAGTCTTTGAATTTTCATGGTCGATCTCTTCCCCATTTGATCGTAAGCTTCACGAAGGCAGGGGTTTTTGTCTTTAGCTTGCTGCTATGTCTATAATGTCTCCAGCAGTGCTTGGCGTGTCACAGGCGCTCAGTAAATATTTGTTGAGCTGGTGAATGAAGTCAGGACATTTTTACTATTTGACATTATGTCTGAATTAGAAATCAACATTCAAACATTCCACCCTCTTGTCGATGCCTCTGCTGAATCTTGCTTTCTCTTCTTGGATCCTGGAGAACCCCTTGTCTCTGTGGTTCCACTGTCATAGGTATGATTTGGGGACCAGTCCACCTAACTTCTTCGGGCTGTATATTGAGATGGTATAATATGTGGTTCCCGTCCGGAGCACTCGTTAGAGAGAGTATCCAGGGTTCAGCTGATTCCAATTCCATTTTCATCTGTGGTTCTTTCTTGCAATTCCAAACCTGAGGTTGACTTTGGAACATCATCTTTTTTGAGTTCCCACAATATTTGCTCTAGACTAATGAAAAAATGAATGATCATAAATATAATTACTCTGAAGGCCTGAGGATATTTTTGGTACCCTTGGAAGGAAGGTGGATTTGAAAGAAAAGCAATTGACGGCTGAGGACTTCAGGTGTTTTTCTCTGTTAGAGCTTATGGGTACCAAAAATAAATAGCGTTTCTCACCCCCTTTTATGTTCTGAACAAATGGAGAAATAAAAAAATAGGGAATATGACATCGATGATAAGCCAAAATACCACTTTATTTGCTGGTAAGAGTTGAGGGGATAGCTTAGTGTGAATGCCACAGAGGCCCGCGCCTCGGACAAGCTAGACATTACCACACTGTCGCCTCAGTAGACAGAACTGGTCTCCACCTGGCCAGCAGGGGGAGGACTCTGTGGTGACAGCAAAGGTCACTGGCACCCCACAGTCAGTCCACTCCAAAGAGGAAAATAAGGACGGCCATGACTATACTCAGGGAGCTTCACGGCAGTATTTTTCCTGGGGAGGAAGCATTCCCTGAATTTATCAGTTAACGGAATTGTTTTGTCATGTAGTCTTGTGGAACTCATGAAGCAAGGAAGTCACTTGGAGAAATGCTGGTACGGGTAACTGAGGTGTCCCTCACCTCAAATATTCCACGAGATAGCACAAGCTCGAGCTCTCTTTGTGAAGTTTGATAGATTTCTGTCATTGGTAAATATCATCGAACCCTCATAATGTGCCAGGTGCTGTGCTAGCTACTGGGCCTTAGACCAGGAGAGAGGAAGACACAAAGACAACTCTGGCTTTCAAAGAATCTGTAATTAAGGGACTGGGATGGATGTATGAACTCTCGAGATCTTTTGTGGATGCAGTTAGAAGAGCTATTCCAGTGTGATGTGATGGATGCCTCTTTTCTTTAGGTCACAGTACTGGTGACTTGAACAAGGAAGAGAAACATTTCTTCAGTTTGTTTGTTGGTATGACCTTGACTCTTTTTTAAAAAAGATTTATTTATTTATTTTAGAGAGAGAAAAAGAGAGAGAGAGCACAAGTGGGAGGGGCAGAGGGAGAGAGACTCTCAAGGACACTTCACACTGAGCACATGTGGAGCTGGATGCGGAGCTCGATCTCATGTCCCTGAGATCACGACCTGAGCCAAAACCAAGAGTCTGTTGCCTCACTGACTGCACCATCCAGGTGCTCTGGTAGGATCTTGACTCTTAAGATGCAAAGTGACATCAGAAAAAAAAATCCAGTTATTTAGCTATATACGGGGTTGCATTTTATTTATTTGAGTTTTTAACAGACAAAAAAATATAATTACATGGAAACACCAAGTCACACATGGGTCCAATCTTTTGCAACGTGTGGGCACAAGGAAGGTGGAGCAAACAAAGGGATCTGAGTTCAAACCTCAGCTCCACTTATAGCTGGCTGTGTGACTTTGGACAGATTGCTTATTGCTTAACTTCTGCCAAAGCTTGGCCAGCCTGTCTGTAAGGTGGTGGTCATTACAACAGGAGTCTTCTTGTCTCCCATCTTCCTGAAGGGCGGGTAAGAGGAGGGATGTGAAAATCAAGGGTAGACTGTTATATGCTAACATAAATACATTATTACACCCTTAGGAAGTTTCCTAGGACTGTGTGGGAAATGTCCACGGCCTTATTTCATATCCTTGAGTCTGCATTTTAATACTATCTGAAAATATACACATAGTACTTATCTCAATCGTGTTTTGTTTTCTCTCCAAAGTTTTGGGGTAAGGGCTATAATTTCTAATGTGATGCTTCTAATGATTGGATTATTTAAAAAGCATAGAGAAGATCACACTAAAATCTTATAAGAAAAATCTTTCCTTTATATCGAGTTTTGTAGAGTCAACTTTTCTTTAATTGCATTGAGACAAAAAAACAACCCTCGGACAACTAAAAAAAGGCTTCTGGAAGGAGAGATATTTTACCTGAAATATCAGCATGAAGAGATTTTTATGGCTGGTTTAAAACCCCCTTAAATTAGGGGGTTGTAATGGAAAGTCTGACAGGCTCAAATAAGGCAGTTCAAAAATATATTCTTAACACTTAACACATACTGTACATGAAATGTATTTTTAACATGCTATATGTTTATTACAGATTAAATACTTAAAAATGGAAAAACAGCCCAAATGTTTCTTAAATATTTGCTTAATATAGTCAGAACACATTGCGAATTGTAACCGTGAAGAGTACACTTTAAGTGTTTAACTAACATCAAATGCAATAAAATGTTTCATTTGAAATGTTAAGCAGGCGATAAAAATGTCATGTGAGACAGCAGATTATAGTTTTACCAAAATTCTCTCTAATTACGGTGAAACTGTAGAAAGACACTTGACTGGCTGCAGGTCCTGAGCTTGTGAATATCATGGTCAGACTTGTGCCTTGATCCATTTTCCCTCCAAGAGGACGGTTTAAGGGCACCTGAAAGAGATGCCCAAACATCCTGAAAGAAAAGCAAGATGTGCCTCCTCTTGGAAGCCACCCCTGACTGTTTTCAGGAGGGGCTGAGCATGTCTTTTCTGCACCTCATGTGTCAATGAGCATTCCATGGTAATTTTATCACATTAATGCTAACTCTATTGCTCCTGGTTGTGTGACTTTGCGCAAGCTACTTATCCTCTCTGTGCCTTCGTTTCTTCTTTTATAAAATGGAGATGATCGTAGGACCTACTTCATTGGGTTGTGAGGATGGGTTGAAATATGCAATGAGCTTAGAACAGGTCCCAGACACAAAGTGAGAGTTCGACACTTAACATTTACTTTTCATTCTAAAATTTGCAATCTGTTTTGACTATAGTAAGCAAATAGTTAACAAACACTTAGATCTACCCCCCCATTTTCAAGTACTAAATTTGCAATAAACATGTTAAAATATTTTCCATGTATAGTATATGTCAAGTGTTAATTCTTTTAAAACAATAAACGGTTCTGGGAACATCTGTTTAAAAGTACAGCTCATCTCCCCACAGGATTCTTATTTTCATCATATTTTCTGTCTATTTCTCTTGGTGTTATGTTTTAGGGGCTCAATATTTGTGACTGAATAAACAATAAATAAATGAATAAATGTAGACATCCCATTAAATACATGTTTGCTTAATCCATCTGATTAGGTTTTTTCTCCCAGTTTCTAGAACTTCAGAGATTCCTGGTTAAATATCATTAATGAGATAAACCACTTCTAAGTTGCAAGGGCTTGTGTTTAAACCAAAAAATTTCAATTAATGGGCTCATAAATTAATGTCTCAAGCAAGGCAAGTGGAAACGAGCTTTGGCAACTGCTGCAGATATTATGAAAATACTTGCTAGTTCTGTGACTCTGGCTAGTTACATAAACTCAACAAGTTTATTTCTTATCTGCACAGTGAGAATAATAAAATTTGTACTTTGCAGGCTAAATGAGTTAACATGTAGAAAGTACTTAGAACAGTGCCTGGCTCATAGCAAATATCAACAAATGTAAGTTAATGTTATTGTATTATAATAAGTAAAATAATTACTTATATTTACTGTAATATGTTAAATACATGACTAGCTAGTGCTGTTACTATAATTTAGCAATCTGAAGACATTCTATTCTGTCTTTGCTCTGGTATATTTTCATTTCTATTTTTGTCTAGAAGCTCCTGGAACGAGACAGGCTGTGTACATTAGTTCCACCGAAACTCCCAGAGTCGCTCTCCACAATTTCGACTGGCAAGATGGTCTACTTCCCCTGTCCCTACCTTGCAGACAAATATTGCCCACGGATGGAGGCTGGAACTCTGCTCTAAGTAACAACAGACATTACCGAGCGGCCAGAATGCTGACTTCGTAGGTTAAAAAAAAGCTTCTTAAGATAACTGGTCAGAAAATCGCCCATCTCTTTTTTTGAAAGAAAATATTGGCGGCTAAAAAAAGAAAAATGAAAATTAACAAGTAATTTGAGTCCATCTGGCTCTGCTGCCAACAAAAGTCTGTCTCAGAGTCAGTGTGGCTCAGAGCACTTGGAAATTAATGGTGTGGAATTAGTTTGAAGTTCATGGCAATTTTACACACAAGTGCTTTTAACACTAATCTCGAATTTGGAGATCGTTGGCATTGCCTCTGACCTCATCCTTTTATCTCTGCATCTCTAATGGACTCATTCCTTTATTTAGAAAATTTTCAGGATTTACCCTCATTCTTGATAAATTATCACAGTTTATAATTGAGTCCTTTCTTTTCTCAATTTCCTGTGTTTTTTCACTTAACTTTAAGAAGACTTTCTGTGCCTTTATTTCTTCATCCTAAACATATGAGTTATTTCTAGGACTGTGAGCAAAAAGTCAGTTTGTGAAATCCAGCTAATAATTCCTCCAACTAGACTGCTTTTAAGACAAGTGCAAGAAAGGTAATGAACTTAATTGACTTTTAGGCACTTTACTTAATATATACTTGGCAAAACTAATGAAGGGCCTTTGGGAGCTATGGAACATAGATGCATGTCACAGATTTAAAAAGATAACAGCTTTATTGAGATATAGTCACATACCATAAAATTGACCCCCTTTAAAGCAAACAGTTCAGTGGTTTTTAGTCTTTTCATGGAGTTGTGCAATCATGATTGTCAAAGAAACCCCATGTCCATTAGCACTCACTTCCTGTTCACTTCTGTCCTAGCTCTTGGCAACCATGAATCTATTTTCCATCTCTATGGATGTGCCTATTCTGGACATTTCACATAAATTAAATCATAGAGTATGCAGCCTTTTGTGTCTGGCTTCCTTTATTAGCTGACACTAAGTGTGCCATGTATCAGTAGTTCAGTCCTTTTTATTGCTGAATAATATTCTGTTTTATGGATACACTACATTTCGTTTATCCATTCATCAATTGATGGGCATTCAAATTTTTTCCCAGATTTTTAGGCTATCATGAGTAATGTTGCTATAAACATGGAGGTGTGTTTTTTTCTGCAGACTTACGTTTAATTTCATTTGGGTTAAATGCCTAGGATTAGAATTTCTGAATCCTATGTGAGAGACTGAATATACAAACAGAAAGTGTCTAGATCATATACAAAAATAGTATTTAGACCCATAACCTGTAGCAACCTGCCAGAAATCCATCTTCCTATCTATAATAAAGAGCTCAGAAAGCCAGCCTGCTGGAAGTCAGGCTGGTGGGAAGCCAGATTACTCTGTTTAGTAATACTCCAGGATGCTAAATAAAAACTTCTGTAACAATTGGCCCAGATGGTTAGGACTTGATTAGTGACTGACAGCTTCCCTAATTTTTGTTTTGGTTTCCAAGTAGGACTAATCAGAGAAAGCCAAATATGTGCCCCTAATTATTCACACGGGGTGACTCACATCAATATCTTCCAATGCAGGTGGATCTTCAAGCTTCCTTTTTTTCCACTGTGAAGCTGTCCCACCTGCCTCTGAATCTCTATCTAAGTGTCTAAGTGCTGGTGGCTGACTCCTGGGCTATAGCAAGCTCTGAATAAATAGTTTTTGCTTTTCCTATCTGGTTGGTCTTCATTCATTTCTACATATGTTAATGCTGTGTTTAACACCAATCGCAAATCTGTTTTCCAAAGTGGAAAGACTGTAATTCTCTTTTGCCTTGCTGGTGCAAGCCAGAGACAGTAGGGACTTGCAGAGCTGACCGCTTCACCAAATGATTTCATCGTAACATTTTTTGTTAATTTGGGGGATGACAGAAAAGGAAGAACAAACGTTAAAAAAGTAAGCCGTTTTCTTTGGGGAGTCAGAGTTGGGTCTTTGAGAGGCTTTAGGTAGAGATGTTGAGGAGTTAGTCAGTCAGTCTTGGGGTCCAGGAAAATAGTTCAGTCTGGAGAGAGCCACTATCTTCTGCTTTTCCATAACCTTTCCTTTTGCCTCGCACACCTCTTCTTTGAGATTTTTCCTCATTGAAGGTCATTCCTTTAACCGAATTTCCTCATCAGTGTACCTTCCTCTTGGCTCATTAAGAAATGCCATGCCTTTTTTTCTCTTGATGACTGAGTACTGGCACAGTGACTTGCAGCTTTTTGTGGGAAAGGTCTCAGGGACAGAACAATAAACCAGGGAGATGTGGTGGCCCTATGAAAGTCAGGAGACACCAGTACTAGACTTTTCTAGAAAAAGCTCATTACCTCCTTTTTAAAGATTAGTGAGTTTTTGTGTGTTTATAGTTGCTAAGAGTTAACATCATGACGGGTGTTTCAAAACTCTCTCCCTATTTAAGCCTCATAGCTCTGAGATATAGGTATTTTTGTCTCTACTTTATAATACAGATTTTGATCCTTTTGTGATTACTGATAAATCCCAAATGATTAGAACAGTGTCTGGTACATAGTAGGTGCTCAAAAAATTCTTGTTGAAAGAGGACACAGGCTTTTTTATTTGCCTACATCAGACAGTAGCTCTGAGGTGGTAGAGTTGGGATCCAGTGTCCCCTTATTTGATTCCAAAGGCTGTGTGTGCTGCTGTGGTCCACACTGTCTCCAATGCCCTGTCACTCTAATGAAAAGAAGATGCCAGGTTGGTTTCCCAAGCTGGTGTTCCAATGACAGCAGGAGACTCATCTATGTATTCATGGGTGTTTTGCTCCAATAAATTGAAAAGTGCTGAATGATCAAAGATCATTTTCTTTCTTTTGGGACTTGTCAGTCTTTCATATGCTAAGGCACATTATGAATCACCAAGGGGAACAAGTAGTACATTGGTCTATAGAGTCCTCTGACACCTCCATCCCTCTTTGTGTGTGTGTGTGTGTGTGTGTGTGTGTGTGTGTGTGTGTGTGTGTGTGTGTGTGTGGCATCTACTAACTTATCCTAGGAACGAAGTTTTAGAGTACATGGTCTCAATTTCTTGTGTTCTTTTGATTGGCTACATCTAGCCCTATAATTGGTTGACTTGAATTGTGGTAAAAGAACATATTAAGGTCAAATCTTATTATAGAAAATACAGTTAGAAAAATATTACTATAACAAAGATATTTTAAAGACCTGGCCATAGGCCTAGAGTAATAGGGACTTGCTGATTTCTTTAGAGTTAAATATGCTGCTACAAATAATTCAGTACAATAAATGCTTTTCTCCTGCCCTATTTTTACAATAATAGAAGGGCAAAAAGTGGCACCTTGCTGTGTGGTATTTACCCTCCTAAGGAAGATTTATTGAAGCCTCCCAAGCACCACAGGACCCCGTGGGGGACACCAGGTGGGCTGACACAGGACTCCACCCCCCAGGTATTTATAATTTGTTGGGGGGTGATGAGAAGGTACACGGGATCATAGTATTAGCAGCAGAGCAGGGAATGAAGTCCCTTGTGTACCAGACGCCTGATGAAAATTTAAAAAGGCCACGTAAGACAATTTGAAAGACGAGGTAAGATTGTTTGGACTTGACGCCCACGCGGACTAGGTTACAGGCTTCCTGGGGGCGGCACCGGCATTGCTGTTCATCACCCCTGTGTTCTGCCTGGGATCTGGCAGGGAGTGGGGTGGCAGGAGCCAGCACTGCATGCAGCCTCCATCTCCAGCCCTGATCCCCCTACTCCTGGGTCTGGGGCACTTTGCAGCTGAGTCTGCTCCTGAGCCCCACCTGAAGATGCAGCCTTGGCTTCTGGGTCCTTACCGTTAATGTACCACCCTCCTCGCCAGGCCCTGAAGCTTAAGGGCAAGGAAGGGTGTCAGCAGTGCCATCAAACACAGCAGGCCCTCAGTGCTGGCACGACATCTGTGCCACTTAATCTCATAAACCTCCCTTTCTCCATTGTGTTGGAGATATATATGTTTGTGTACACACACACACACACACACAGATATATATACATATAATTTATAGGTGACATCAGATGTGTGGTATGTATCATACATAGTGATGTATAGTACATGATATATATGATATCACTAGTAAATTATCTATATACATGCAATATTATATTCACACACATCACAGTGGACATATATATAATTTGCATATATGTAATACTTTAAAGTCTTATTACAATGATTACATGAGATGGTGCATGGAAAGCCCGAGTCCAATGCGGGGCAATGAGTGGCTATTGCTTCTGATGCTCGGTCAGACCTTCGGGCTTCATAAGGCTGCTGCTTTCCCCTCGGCTCAGTCTGCCCTCCAGCCTGCTGCTGTGGCAGAGCAGGAGTCTAGGAGCTGACACCTTGGATCACAGCCCTTCTTTCCCTTCTGGCTGGGTCAGTCCAACAAACCAGACTTGTGCCCACTCTTCCCTGCTTTCGTGTCTTTGCAGGGACCCCTCCAGGTCACGGTTGTCTGCCAAGCGTGGGTTAGTGCTCTCGAATAATGGCCGTAAGGATTACTTCTGGTCTCTCTAAGCGTATAACATGTCAACTCACAGGAATCCCAGAAAAAGAATGTGCTTCTCAGTTTCCAGTCATCTGCATCGATCCCCTACAAATACTCTAATTGGCCCAACTTGGGTCCTGCCAGACTGATCACCATTTCCACCTTGACCAATCATTGCTGTGCCACGTCTAGCTGGAAAGCTAACATCACATGACTGATAACTACAGCAGAATCACATAGTGCAGAGACAAGAAAAGAAGCCAGACTCACCCTGCCCACTCCCCCCACCAAAAAGGGGCAGGTGTCCACAATATAGACACTACCTTAACTAGCTTCTGCACTAAACTGAAGTTTAAAGTCCGATTCTTGGTGACCAGAATGTCCTGAATCCCATAATAGTTAGCTGTGCTCTGGACATCATGGTTTGGACCTGCCTGGATGGCCTCCCCGTTGTCCACATATATTTTTCTGGGAAGATGATCCTCCGCAGCTTTCGTTAGATCCTCAGGCATGCCCAGGACCCAGGACCCAGGATGTTTCAGAGATGTTGACCTCGAGAAGAGATTGTGAGATGAATCCATAAATACCGTGTGCCAAGTGTTTTCCTAGGTGCTAGGGATGCAATGCTGCCGAATTCAACACTTACGGGGTTCTCTGCATGGTGGAATTTTCCCTCCCTGTGAGGCCCCTGGCTGCTGACATCTGGCCAGCAGGAGACTTGAAGAGAAAGATGGATTTAGGGAAGCAGAAGGGAATTTGCCTCAAAGTTAGAAAGTCCAGTGGGAGTTTGTGGATAAAGAAGAGAGTTGGTGAAACAAATTGAGGGGTGGGTTTCAGTCAGGGGGAGAATCCATATGATGTTGGATGGAGGGGGAGGCAAATTGTGGTCTTACTGTGGGCAGGCTGGAATAACATACAAAGGGGTCATAGATCACAGGATTTCAGAAGGTCCTTAGCCATCACACAGAAGAAGAAATCCAGGTACAAAAGGTGAACTGACTTTCTTGGACCCACACCAGAATTCTTTCTGCTTTAAGATGCTACACTGAGATCTCCTGGCAAAAACCCACTGTTCTTCACTTCTACTTGCATCCACCCTCCGTCTGTGTGGCCAGCACTGGGAAATGGTTGGATTCAGTAGAAACAAATGACTGGGAGTGAAGAGTGTAGATGTCACTGAAAAGCTGACCAGGAAACCAAGGACTCGGTGAGGCTGGACCACCATCTCCTGGCTTCTCCTGCAGTTCCCCCGACCCCCACACTTCATCTGGAAAACCTCCCCAGAATTCCTCCCATCAAACAGGACCTTCTCTAGACACATTTCCTCCAGGGTCCTCTGAGGGAGTCAGAAAGGAACAGCATGCACTTTTGATAGTCCTGGTCTTGTTCCAAATGAGAACGGCTGCTGTAGAGAAATGCAGATGCCTCCTGCCTATTTGTGCCAAAAAAGTACACCCCACCTACAAAATTACAAAATTATTAGTTCTTGAAAATGCACTGCTTCTACCCCTTCCATTGAAATTCAATCCAATGCAATTAAAACATCGTGGCAGCCTCCATGAGGGCACAGATGCCCTGGAAAATGATTTTGGGGGTGTTTTCCTGGCTGTGAATAGTCCATCAATGTGGAGGCGACCACACACGTGCTTAAAAATGAAAACAGTCCTGATGGTAATGGAGCTATTCAATAATACTAACTTGAATTTTGAGAGCCACTTTGTTTTAAGGTTAATTTTTGGTTGGGTTGATCATGAATACATATAATTTGGACTCTGTCTCTGCTCTAAGCACTTTCTCCTTGCTCACTCCCCCGATGTCTTTCCTCCTCTGTTTCTCTCTTGTTCATTAAAGCCTATGTGCTGGTGACTCACAGGGAACCCACTCTGATGGCAGAATAACTGATGCTGTAAAGATTCTCCATCCAGGCAGTGTTTCCAAGGGGTTGTCTATGGGGCTGGTGACCCTCCAGTTGTGTCTGCCCCAAGTCCCATTGGATCGAGGCTGTATATTCTTCACAGACTGACCTACTTATCACAGAGCAGAGTGCTCCTCCTTAGCTTGGGATCTGAGGCCCCCACAGTGGCCCTCACCAATTATACCTTCTGGGTCCCACCACTCCAACCAAGCCTGGCCTTTTCCTCCTTCACGCTGGATTCAAAACCCAAAGGACATCTTGGTTTCCTCTCTATCCATTAAGACCCTTCCCATTGACCATGGCCCAATGCATTTTCTGGGTTCTCTTCCTAGAGTCCTTTCTGCCATTTTTGTAATCGCTTGCCACCTATTACACACCGTTCCATACTATTGGGTTTATTTTACTAATGATGTTGAGCACATAGCTTGTTCAATAAGCAAACTAACTACTAATAATGTATATAAGTCACTAATGCCAGACAGACACACAATTCAGTGCTCAGTTACTATTGTGCTCTGTTACTACTTTTATGACAAAAGGTGCTATCACTGCCACTGATATTGCCATCACTAACAGCAAACCCTTGAACCAGTTTGTGTAGTTCAACACACTCAAATCCCACTTTAAATTTCTGGATTTCTTTTTTTTTTTTAAAGATTTTACTTATTTATTTGACAGAGACACAGCGAGAGAGGGAGCACAAGCAGGGGGAGTGGGAGAAGGAGAAGCAGGCTTTTATGCAGAGCAGGGAGCCCGATGCAGGGCTCGGTCCCAGGACCTTGGGACCATGACCTGAGCTGAAGGCAGACACTTAATGACTGAGCCACCCAGGTGCCCCTAAATTTCTGGGTTTCTATGTGATAACAGGTAGGGCTTTGTTTTTTCTGTACTGTTAAGTTTGATTCAGTGCTGTAATAGTTTCTTCATTTTATTTTTTATTTTTACTTTTATTATTTTTAAGATTTCTTTGTTTATTGGGGGAGATCAGAGCGAGAGGGAGAGAGAGAGACTCTCAAGCAAACTCTGTGCTGAGCATGAAGGCTGACTCAAGGTTCAATGATACCACCACTCTGAGATCATGACCTGACCTAAAATCAAGAGTCAGATGCTCAATGGATTGAACCACCCAGGTATCCCCTTTCTTCATTTTATTTCATTGCAGGTTTTCCTCCTGTTTTATCCACTTCCCCTCTGGATTGTGTTTTGGTGATCTAGACCCAATCATATCAGAAACATGGTATAATTTTGGATTCCAGTCAATGGTGGGACCTTCCATCTGCTCACCACCTGATGTTGCAAATCTGAGTATTTGCATTAGCATTTCTTTTCCAGAAGTTATTTCTGTCCCTTGTCTGCTGGCAAAGTTCTGCTCATCCTTCAAGAGAGCTAAAGCACCTTTTCAATTATTCCTTTTACTCCAGAAGAATTATTCCTCCTTTATCTACTTGCCATTATATGCAGTTTTTATATGGCACTATCTGAAACTCAAAGACTAGTGGATGTATTGTATACTGTTGCACTCTCTGTACCACAAAGAAATTGACATGGAGTTACACATGTATTTGTCAGGACACATTAGGATATGCTGAGTAACAAATAACTCCAAAGTCAGTGAATTAACATAATGGTTTATTTCTTACCTTTGTTAATGTAACATGAATGATAGTAGGAGGTACTTCTCCACACAATCACTTAGGGATCTAGGCTGAGGGAGGGCTGAGCATCTCCTAGCTGTATGGTCTGGAGTTCAGAATCTCCTCAATGCTATGTCAGTAGAAAAAAGAGATGCCACATTTATGTGTAGCCTCTTCATGGTCCCAATCTGGATACAATACATGTAATTTCCACTCATGTTTCATTGGTCATAACCAATGGCTTCAGATCATGGCTATAGCTAACTGTGCAAGGAGGAAAATACAAGATTAAATATTGGGTGAGTATTACTGTTTCTGTTACAGAAAGGCATAAATATTTGTCGAATTTATGAAGGGGACACTGTGGCTCAATGGGAAGAGCACTCTCTGTACCCACAGAGAGACCAAGCTAAACAGTACAGACTTGGAAAAGCCACTTGGTATCCTAAGTCTCAGCTTCCTTTTCTGACAAGTGTGGTATGCAGATCTTACTTTCAGTTTTGTTTTGACTATAAGAGATGATTTATGCAAAGCAATTAGTGGAAGCACTGATATATAATAAAATGACTGTGGCTTATTCCTTGTGCCAGTTATTCTCAATCACCTTGCCTGAATACACCCTTCCCTTTCTCCATCTAAGAGCTGCTCCACCCAATCTCCTTTGCTTTCTGCCTCTGGTTGGGGAACACAGAGAAGAGATAGGAGAGAAGGAGAAGATCAGGGGTGATGCATTTATTTTTCTCCTTCTGTCCCTGATCCAGGACGTGCTGACAGTGTCAGACAACCCCTTTCAGCGTTCTGATCTCAGCTGGATTCACTCAAGTAGCACTGTTTCCTCTCTTGCCTTTTCTTTTCTTTTTAAAGATTTTTATTCATTTACTTTAGAGAGAGAGAGAGAGAGAGCACTAGCTAGGGTGGGGTCAGAGGGAGAAGCAAGCTCCTCACTGAGTAGGGAGTCTGACGTGAGGTTTGATCCCAGGACCCTGAGATTATGACCTGATTTGAAGGCAGACACTTAACTGACTGAGCCACCCAGGCACCCTCTCTCTTGTCTTTTTTTTTTTAATTTATTTTTCCCACCACATTGAACATTAGTTTTTGATGTAGTATTCAATGATTCGCTAGTTGTGTTTAATACCCAGTGCTCATCACAACATGTGTGCTCCTCAATACCCACCACCTGGTTACCTTATCTCGTCCCCCCCTCCCCTCTGTAGCCCACAGTTCATTTCCCAGATTCCAGAGTCTCTCATGGTTTGTCTGCCTCTCTGATTTCCTCTCTTACATTTTCAAGTCCATGTGTGGTTGCCGCTTCCTGCTGTTGCTAGTTTCTGGGTGCCTCAACAAACGATGTGGCTTTTTTTTTTTAACTCTGCACACTCCCTGAAAATGATCTCTTCTTTAAAGTCTACTTACAAATCCTACTGAACATGCTGTCTGCTTCCTGTCCTGATCCTGGCTGATAGTTTAACTGTCTGGACTCCATGTTCCTTGGGGACATGAGCTGTGATTCATCTTTCTTCCTCATTCCCAAACATAGCACAGTGTTTGAGATAGAGGACATTATTCAATTTTTAAAAGAGTTTATTAAATATTAAATTAATAGATTATACTATTAGCTAATATTCATTGAATGTTTCCTATGTCCCAGGCACTCTATGACATTACAATTTCAGTCATCTCTGAGGTAGGTACTATTACTGTCCTAGGATCTCATATGATATTGAGGTCCAGGGGGATTGAGCTACCTGTAATCTAGTTGGAAAATGGTGGATCTGAGACTTGAAGCCCAGATGCCTGATTATATGTTTCCTGTTCATAATTGCTATCCCAAATCAGTTGGTACCTGCTAACGAGAAGCTCTAGGCTTCCAAGATCTCTTGGGTAGACAGCACAAAGCCTTCCATTGACAATCATTCAGAAAATATGGAAAATAAGGCCACCTTTATTCCTCATGGGGTTCTAGGTCTATGGTTTTCTATGGTTTAATTAAAGTACAAATGAAATTTCAGTGAAAGTGCCGGATAAGTTTGCCTGAGGCTTTTCCTTTGCCTTCTCCAAGGTGCTGCCTGGTTAATGAGGCTATTGAGAGGAGGTAAGGCCCTAAGTTTGTGGGTGGGATTTGGGGTTATAGGCAACAGCCCATAAAGAACTTCTGTGTCTGCACCTTCCATGGGTTGGGGCTGAAGGTAGAGGGTGGTCATTTCAGCTAAGATGGGAGAGCTAATGAGGGGAGAACTACCTGCATGGTTTAGGAATGGAGATGCTACTTGGAACCTTAGAAAATGCTTTGAGATCCTTTTTTGAGGGTCTGCTTCCCATGCCAGCCTTACATGTACCCACCTGCTCCCTCAACAAATGAATAGTGAGACCTATCAATACAAATAAGCTACCAAGTCATCTCACTAGAAGATCACTCCTTCATTCAACAAATGTGTAATGAATACACACCTTGTGTCCCATGTTATAGGGCACTAGAGAGGCAACAGTAAACAATATACCTCAATATTCCATGCTCTAGTAGAGATAGTCAGTAATCATGAAAAATATGTGAACTTGGTCTTGGGTCAGCAGGTGATATTGATAAAGTCCCCAGAGGGAAGTGAGGCAGGGCACAGGGAGAGAGTGCCCCAGGAGGCCTGGTCAGGGCATATAACGAGCAGGTAACATGGAAATGACCTGACTTGGTGAGAGAGTGAACCATGGGGTATCTGATGAAAGGACTGTAAGAAAGTGCATGTGTGGAGGTCCTGACGTCTGAGCTTTCCTAGGGTGTTTGGGGATCAGCAAGGAGTCCAGTTTGGCTGAGCAGACTGCCTAAGGTTGAGAGAGGTAGGCAGTGAGGTGGGAGAAGGGCACACTGCATCAGCCATTCAAAAAGCTTCAGCTTTTATTGGGATTGGGATGGGAAGTTGTTGGAGGCTGGGTAGTAGAGGCATAGATGATTTGGCTTGGTGTTAACAGTCTGGTTGTGTCATTGAGTATAGAGTGTGGGAAGCAAGGGTGAAGATGGGGGAAGGGTTAAACTAGGTTTGCGCTCATCCCATTGCACTATGAAGGTAGCTTCGGCAATGGTGGGGGAGGTGCAGGTGGTACTAGGAGGTGGATTCTAGGAAGATATCTTTCAGAGCAGAGGAAATGTCCTTGCACTGTGTCTTAGTGCTCTGTTCTGTCCCTAGCCCTGTTCTCACTAACTTTTATACTCACAATCGGAAATCTAAGCACATAGGCTGGCGAAACCAGCATGGAAGATTTGGAACAGGGACCCAAGACGAGTAAGACAAATGGGAGCGGTGGGCTTGAGGTAACTTAGCAGCAAATGGCTGGCTTCCCCAAGTCAACCACATAGATAAACAAACCATGTCATCACATCACATCATCACTCTTCAGGATCTCAATTGATGTAAATTTGTTATGTATGATGTGGCTCTTAAAAATGTTGATTGCTTTATCACTAAAGTATAGTACTGAGGGAAAGAGGGTAACAGCTTGATTCTTCTCTATTCTAATTGAACCACATGCTATATATTGGCATCGTTCCATATTCTCAGAAGAATAGGCAAGCTGAACAGAATTAGGAGAAAAGTGTACAGGGTAATTATGCAAAGGATAATGCAGCATAAGAAATGATTCAAGAATTAGAGATATCATGTCTGAAAAAGAAGAATTTTATAAGGTGAGAGGTAATAAACAGTTTTAAGTAATTGATGCTCAATGTGATGAATAGAGAATACTTAGATTTTCCCAAGAGATTCCAGTGTAAACTTATTGGCAGAAGCCTCAGATGGATATATTTCAATTTTATGTAAAAAAATGTCCAGCATCCAGAGTTGTTCAATGAAATGTTTTGAACTGAAAAGTCATGAGTTCTCTATTCCCAGAGGTGTTCAAGCAGAGGCAAATAGGCTGTTAGACTTGATGTTCCTTGAGAAACCTTCCAGTCCAGGGATCTCAGTCATCTGGGATTCTGGATTTGCTGGAGCCACAGCTCTTGTATCTTAATTCTTGAGCTGGATTATAAACTCTATAAAGACAGTGCACATTATTCATCTTTGTTTTCCTCTGAGCACTCAGAGCAATGTTTTACTTATTTTCAATTTTAAAAGAATTCTTGGAGAAAGAACAAGCATGTGGTTTATGCAACTCTTATAGGCTTGGTTTCAACACTATTTTAGACCAGCACTAGACTTGTAGTATTTGTGTAGGAGTAGTAGCTAGGAATATGCTACCTCTACTTTTGACTGATGTATGACAGGAAGGGAAAAGAGGGTTCATTTTCAGTTTTAATTTCATAGTTGAATTTTTTCAGCCTCTACTTGCTTTTCTTTTAACCACAGAAGGATGGAGGGTGTGCCCGAGCAGACAGTCAGTTAACCTGAGGAGCCAGTGCAAAGACGTGGTGGTCTCAGGGAGGCCTCCAGGGATGGGCGAGCCAGGAACATCCTCCGGCTGCAGTACGTAGGGCCTGCAGAGGGGCAGAGGTGCATAGCACATGTCAAAAGCCCAATCAATCCATGATGGGGCAGCAAGGCCCCAATTTGGACATAAACCCAAGGGAAACGTACCAGGTGGATCTGGCTTAGAGAGGGGATGACCTTAAGGAAGGATCTGAATTTGGTGCAAACAGCCATCAGTGGTGTATGGGGATCCTGACCTATGGTATGAGTCATCTTTGTGGCTTTCCTTCTAGGTCCTTAGATACGAGCTACTTTGTCTAACCCACTGAGGGCCATGGGCCGGGAGCAAACTGGTGGTGCTCAGAATGGGACACAGATCATATTCCATGTTCTCTCCATCCTTCCGTTTCTTCCTGGAGTCAACAGAAGAAAACCAAGTCTGTGACAATACTTTCTCTGGGAATTGATTTTAGTTTAGAGAGAAGACAGATGCAACGCAGTATCCAGGAGCCAAAATAACATCCCTTCCTATGTCTTTCTACTTTCGTTCATGAGCATAATGAGAATTAAGACGACTGGAAGACATTCTTTGAGATTCCATCTTGCAGAGGCTTGGACCCAAGCTCGTACACTCACTGAAGTTCAGGCATCTGCCATTTTTCAGGATTTCTTCTCTTGACAAGCACGTGGGATGTAAATGAGCATCCGCAATGTTTTGGGGCCACACAATCATGACCTTCTGAGCCCTAATGGGATTCCTGAGAAAAAAATATTTCTGGGTCAGTCTCGTCGACAAGGCTGGGGCGTGAGGGTTGGAGCCAAGTGTACAGAGCCTCGTTATCACCATAGACCATGTCTGCCAGCAGGGAATGTTCTGTTTATTTTCCACTGTGAAGGTCTGAGCGATCCCCTTCTGCTGTTGCACCATTTCCCTGAAGTTGAATGATAGACCCCGAGAAGGCTGACTATTCATCCAACATCTGTTTCTCCGATTTTCCAGGCTCCTTGTTGTTTTGAAGTGCTTGGAATCAGTGTTTTAAGTGCATGTGGGCATAATATTCAGTATATTAATACACACTAGAGACAGTTCTGCCTACTAGAAAGCCAGGTACTACAGGGTTATAAAAGTCATTTGATACCTTGTAAAGCCCAAGACACCTCACCAATGCTCAGGCCCCGTTACTTGATGTAGTCAGGTGATAACATGTGTACACTTGTACAGCCTTCTCCAGCAAGTGCCAAAAGTTCATGCTAAGTACTACATAAATTATCACCTAATTAAGTACTGTTATGGTTTGGATTGGGGGGAAGTGTAAACTCAATTCTCCTTGGAGAGCAATATGCAGAAATATGATGTGGAATTAATTGTATGGGTCCAGGTCAAAGATCAAAGTACAAGTGGAATTGCCTTTGCAAGGGGAGAATTTGGAAAGGATTTTTGTTGGCATCTTAATAATGTCATTTTTCATTATTTGGCTTCTCCCAGCCTGCAACCCCATTGGTTCCCTCTTCTTTCCTTCCTCAGTTCTCTGTAAATGGGTTGAAGGGCCATCCTCTCCCTTCCCTTCTTCAGTCTCAGTCTGCCCTGGTTCCCTGGCTAATCCAAACAGAAGGAGGAAGGCCTTGGCTTTGAATGTTGGCTCCCCTAATTACTGATTGACCTTGGGCAAGTTACTTAGCCATGGAGCCTTAGGTTTCTCATCTGTAAAATGGGGGTAATTATAGTCCCAATGACAATAGGTCCTTGTTCTATAAATGAGATAATCCCTATACTACCTTTGCATGATGCTACAAGGGATCAATAAACACCAACTGCTACTCCCCATCTTTTCTTCCTTCGTAGACTGACAGGGGCATTGAGCCCTTTTGTGATGGCATCATCCCTCTTCGTCTTTGGGTTACCACTTATTCTCCACCCCAAATAGCATTCAATTTAAGGGCCCCATTTATCCATTTGTTAAACCCTCTATGTGTACCAGGTACTGTGCTATTTCCTATTTCCTGAGGCTGAAATTTTTTTGAGATTTAATCTCTTCTGTGATTCTGTTCTTGAGACCAAGTATTTTCGGTGGTCTCCTGGGAGACTTTTTTGTCCTTGACCATCTCCCCACTCCAGCTGAATTAATGTTCCCACTGAACTCCATTATTTACCTATGAGTGGTTGCGTGGCAGGATGGATGAGAATGTGGGTTCTGGGGTCCTACTCTGTAATCTTGGGCAGCTGTTTTTATTCCTCCATGACTTAATTTCGTTATCTGAATTCCTTACAATAGCACCCACCTCACTGGTTTTGTGCTGGTCTCTTACCAGTTTATTCTCAGATCCATTACTCACTCTTCCTCCGAAAATGTGTCTCTTGCCTCCTGGCTGTGTTCAGTCAATGGGAAACACTGGCAAGAGACTGAAGGGCCAGGAATGGGAGAAGTCAGGTGATTAGAGTCATTCCTCCAAGGTCCCAACCCTTGCTGGGTAGCCTCCATTTGTGGATTGAGCTTCTTCTGGTCACTCTGGCTTCTCAGCTCTGGAAACACCAGCCCATCCCTGTGTCCCCTCAACATACACCCCTGTAGGTAGGGTCATGTTATCATGTTTCTGCTACTCTCTGGGTTGCCTCCCCATTGTCTATTTGGTGACGCAGCTTTCCCAGTACTTGTGTAACCAACTACCTGTATTAAATTCTTTATATTGAACTAGTAGAATGGATTCTACTTTCTTTACAGTGTAGGGTTTTTGTGAGACTACATTGATTCATACATATAAAGCTCTTTAGATAGTTACTGCTACATACTAAGCACTCAGCACATTTTAATTATTTCATTTTATTGGGGAACTTACAATATTATACTATAAATCTTGGTTTATTTGACATGTCTCCCCTCTGTGAGCTCCCCCTGCAAGTTCGAGGTTGACCTCATGTTTACTCTTGTATCCTCTGCCTCTACTATAACACCTGGAGGATGATAAGTGCTCACCAGACAGGTAATGACTGTGATTCCATTTCTAATTCCCTGTTTTCAACTTGTCCATCTCTCCTACTGTCTGTCTTTCCAGGGGCTGAATTCTCCCCTAGAACCCATGCTGGCAGGAGATCACTGACTAGCAGACCAGTCCGTGGGGGTGGCAATCTGTGCTGGCTGAGATGGATTTGCAAACCTCCCAGACTCCCCATCATGACTTTTTCTCTCTGCTTCCAGCTTGCTCAGCTCCTGGAGCTACGCTGGCTGGGTGATTGGCATGGGATGCTGTCCCCATCCCCTTCCTATGCAGCAATGTCTCTCTAAAGACCTCCCCATAGGAACTGTACTCTTCATTCCTGTCATGTCCTGTTGGTGGGTAAACAGCGGGCCCTGGATCCTCCTCTGTTTTTCTAAGTCCACCGGTGAGTGGATATGAAGGATCTCATACACCAACATCCTCAGGTCATTCTCAATTGTTGCTGAGATTTTCTCTCTTTTCAATTGATTTCTGATATATATTTTTTTGGAGCATTAAGATATTCCTCAAGCACTGTCAGACCTTACATGAATGTCCATGCATTGCGAACTCTGTGATTGCGCACTAAGATGTAATGTTTTCCACGCTTGTTATGGGTGGATTCTACATCCTTAGTCCACAGCCCTTTGGAAGAGCAAAACTTCAATGGCCAGAGCTTAGTCATTTGAAATTTCACTTCTCCAGAATTTTATCTTTACATTCCATAGAGGAAGACAAATAACAAGGAGAGTCTGTTAAATGCAACAGTGGTTCATTGAACTTTTGCTGTGATTCAACAAGGCTGTTAAATTCCTGGGGCACCCACATGGACAAGACACAAATTAGAGTCCCTAAGGAGGCAACAGTCTGGAGCAAAGACACAAATCTCTACAATCATGACAAACAGAGAACTGTGTTCATGCAGGAAGTGCCTCATGAACACAGAGAGGGAGTATCAATTCCTCCAGAGTGGAGATCTGGGGAATCTGGAGAGGAGATGCTAAGAAAAGATGATGAGGTTGAGAGCAGAGATGTTTTGAAAGCTAATTTTAAGGTACCTGACTTCTTTAACTCTAGGCTTCTCTGGTTAGGTTGAGGTTTCCCCGAGCATTCAGTTAGATGCCTGGCCAAAGAGAAAGACTACTTTTTTTCATAAGTACTCATACGAGTAAAAAATCATAAGATTTTTGCATGTTTCAGAGTTGACAAGACAAAGTTATACCTTATTTGTCCTATTTCGCTTATACAACTACTACTATTACTTTATCTAGCTTGACTACTATAAGGATTACTCCTTTCACCATCATGATGGCTACTACTAATAGAACTACTTTCTACTGCTATTCCTACTGCCACAACTAGGAATCCATACTTCTACCAGACATCATTCTAAGTGCCTTATTTATTTAAGAGGAAAAAAAGTATCAATTTTTAAGAAGACATTTCAAGGATATTGCTAAAAAAGGGTGATTGTTCCACCAGGAAAACTCGGTTAATATATGCAATGGAATATTACTCAGTCATCAGAAAGGATGAATACCCAACTTTTGCATTGACATGGATGGAATTGGAGGAGATTATGCTGAGTGAAATAAGTCAAACAATTATTATTTGGTTTCACTTATTTGTGGAACATAAGGAATAGCATGGAGGACATTAGGAGAGGGAAGGGAAAAATGAAGGGGGGGAATCAGAGGGGGAGATTAACCATGAAAGACTATGGACTCTAGGAATCAAACTGAGGGTTTTAGAGGGGAGGGGTTAGGGGGATGGGTGAGCATGGTGATGGGTATTGAGGAGGGCTTATTGCATGGAGCACTGGGTGTTATATGTGAACAATGAATCATGGAACACTACATCAAAAACAAATGATGTACTGTATGGTGACTAGCATAACATAACAAAAAAATTATTTAAAAAAAAGATCCCACTTCCAAAGTAGTCTGCCAAATCACATTGTAATTCTTTTTTGGGGGGTGTGTGTTATTTATTTATTTATTTATAATTTTAAATTATTATGTTCAATTAGCCAACATATAGCATATCATTAGTTTTTGATGTAGTGTTCTGAGTGGTTGTCCTGCTTTCATTTTTTTTCTCTGTTGTATCAGTAAGTGTTTTTTGATGAATGGTAATCATTTATCCCCAGGTCATCTCTTTTCAATATTGATCACTAAATCTTCTCTTCTGTATCTTTCCAAACTATTTTGTGTGGGACTTTGAGTACTAAATAATGCCAAATGGATAAGCTATGTGCATACAGTTCTCTGGAGTCATGAAATGTGCCTATAGTTCTTCGAATGTAATTTAATGCCTTGCAATTTAACGCCTCTGTGCCTTGCACATGTTCTTGTCTCAAACAGGAACCACCTTTTTTCTTTCTCTGACAGGTCAAGTCCCTGGGCGTTCTTAATGTCTAATTCAGAGGTCCTCTCACCAGAAAACCATTTCCTTAGCTGGAGGTCAGGATTAGATGCAGTCTTTCCATTTTTATCACACTCTGTGCTGCTTTTTTTCCATCATGTACAAGTTCAATGGTCTACATATTATCATTTATCACATATGATGATGCATGTTTGTCACTTGATTCACTCGTTTATCAATCCCTGTATACTATAAGATCTTTTGGGGAAGACATTTTGTATTTTTTTTTTGTAAGTTTTTTTATTCATTTATGAGAGAGAAAGAAAGAGTGCTCGTGTGCATGTGCGCGTGAGTAGGGGGAAGGGCAGATGCAAAGAGAGAAAGAGAATCTCAAGCAGACTCCCCACTGAGTACGAACCCCAAGCCGGGCTCAATCTCACAACTATGAGATCATGACTTGAGCCGAAATCAAGAGCTGAATGCTTAACTGACTGAGCCACCCAGGTGCCTCTGGATTTTATATTCCTGATACTAACTACCTTCCTTGCCACACAGTAAATAATTCTGGAGCGAATGAGAAGTGAAGTTAGATCTAGGGACCATACAAAGCAGGGATAAATTTCATTTTCCAAGTCCTAAGCTTTCTATGAACAGAATTCATCTGGTTGCACTGCAGTAGTTTTTTTCATTTCCAAATTTAGCTCCATTAAACTAGATGTATATATGTGTCAATCTGACATACCTCATGTGCTACAATGGCCTCAGGGACAGTGGTGGAAACATTTCACTCACTTTGGCAGAGCAAGAAGTATGAGATTGGAGAGCACATCAAACATCAGCAGCTCAACTGAGGGAGCTGGAGTCTTTATTTCCAGTCCAAGAACTGGATATGTTCTCAGGGTGGGAAGGACGGAGTGTAATAATTTGTGTGAGACTCTCAACTGGCAACATTAATAAGAAATGGCCTCTTTCAGGTTTGAATGGTGTGAGCTCAGGAAGGCCCCGTGAGGCTGAGTCTGTTTTAAATATCTCTCAGCTTGACTCATCTTGGTACCAGCTCCTCCAAACTCACAGTGCCTTGGACAGTTTCCTCTCTCTGGAATGGAGTGTGTATATTGGCTAGGGCAGGCCAGGAAGGGCCATCCTGGCTTAGCTGATTCATGGAGGAATGTTGTAGTTAACTTGGGAAGACAGTTTGAAAGAAGTCACTCAGAACAGCAAGATGTTGCCTTCAAACAAGTTACCTTCAAATAAACTTATTTTCATTTACTTAGAAGCCATATTTTGGCTTCTAGATGTCTAAAAACCTTTGGACTGAGGTGTTCAGTCCAGAAGAAATCTCATAGCCCATTACAGATTAATAGAAGTTGTGAGGGTGTATGGGGGTTCAAGACATATGGAGAAGCAATGAATACTTACCTCCCTTCCACCCCTGCTCTGGCTTCACTGTCTGCAGTGAATTATAGGACCAAAGAATAAGGCAGACAGGGTCAAAATACCACCTTTTAACTGATAGTGGCAAGATTAGAGCACAGAGTTCAGTGAGACAGTCAACTAGACTGCCTAAGTCATAGGTGACACTGGATCCTGAGACTTGGAGTATGAGAAAACTGAGGACAAATATACCCTTTGTACAAGGAGAGACTCATATGTTCCCAAGAGAAAGGAGAGAAGAAGGAACAGGCATGCCTTTCTTTATTTTATTTAAAACTCACCCATTGGATATGTCTTTCCTCTTCCACGAGAATGTAGTGATGAGGGGCAGTGGGATTGAGAACACTACATTGATAAGTCTCCTTTTATGTGAAGAACAGGCATGGCAGAGGCGTCTTCTCTCTATTCCATTGGAGCATCAGACCCCCACCATGTGTCCCACATGTTGCTTCCATGACCCGATGTGGCCCTCACTACAACCCAATATGTGCTGAGGCTCAAATCTGTATTCTATCTGGTTTGTATCTGAGGTCCACTGTTTGCTAGCTTTGTGACTGTAGGCAAAGGATGCAGTTCTGGGAGTGAGTTTCTTAAAGTGCAAGATGGAAGTAATAGCAATACCTACCCTACAGCGTGTCATGAGTCTTAGTTAATTAGAACAGGCAATACAGAACCTAGTTTATATATGACACCACACTTACTGAACACTATACATGTATGATATTATTATTTCCACAGATTAAAAACAACAGCAACAACAAAGCTCAGAGAAGTTGGGTAATTTGCTAACATGCCATAGATAATAAAAATAACAAAATTTGGGACTGTCTGACCCTGATGTCCAGGCTTTTTCTGCTTCATTATGCTTCTCTCTCTCATGATTGATTCAATTATTGACTGTTGGAGATTGACTTAACTTTCGGTCCCTGTCCCTTCCCAAAAGGAATGAAAGTTCCAACTTTGTAATTCCAAAGGTTGGTTCTCCTGGCAACTAGCCCTCCTTAGGTAGGGTCCCAAAGTCACCTCCTTAACATAACAAAAAGTCCCTTTACTACTCTCATCACTTAGGAAATTCCTAGGATTTTTGAGACCCTTGACCCAGGAAATATGGATGAGATGTATATATATCTCATTCTCAATTATATATGAGAAATATATAAGAATATATGAGATACGAGAAATATATTTTTGGTCATCTGAATGACAGTATATATATATTTATAAATCACAATATTTCAACAACCTCCTGTCTTCTCCATTATTTTCAATTCCTACCACCCCTCTCTCCCTAGGACACATTGTCAAAATTCTTTTTCTTCAGAAAAACCTAATAATGATAACAATTAATATTTAACATGTACTAAGTATGCATCAGATTTTCTTCTTTCTGTTTTACATTTGCTAAAATATATTACCCTCACAATAACGATTTGAATTAAGTAATACTTTTCCTACTTTACAAATAAGAAAAAGACACAGAGATGTTAGGGAACTTGTCCCAAATCTCACAGCTGTGATGGAGTTAAATATAAACATAGGCAGGCTGGCTTAAAATTGTAAGCTCTTAGCTACTAGCTATATTCGCCTCTCGTGATTTACTAAGATGAAATTCTTCTTCCAGGAAATTCTTGAGCTTTAAATAGCCATCTTCCACTTGGGTTTTGTCCTGTGTCTATGTCATATCCAGTCCCAGATCTTATTCTTCTCTTCAGACCCTCCACCTCTCCCAAACAAGATTGACCACTTCCATTTTCGTGCCACTGTGGTTCCTGTCAATCATTTCTATTATAACCGCTTATATTCACTCTGGCACATTTTTTATTAGTCAAATGTCATAATTTATTGAGATACAGCTTATATTCAAAGAAATATAAATATTTTGTGTGTATAGTTTAATTAGTTTTGACAAATGCATACACACTGTATAAACCATACCCCTCTCAGATACAGAACTTGTCCATTGCTCAGGAAATTCCCTCATGGCCCCTTCTAGCCAATTCCTGCACATCCTTCTCCTCCAAACCAGCCACTGTTCTGATTTCTTTCACTGTTGGTTTAGCTTTGCCTAAGAATGTCATATAAGTGGAATCATACAGTATATAACTTGTTTGTTTATTTTTATTTCACCTAGCACAATATTTTGAGATTCATTCTGTATTATTTCATGTATTAATAGTTTATGATTTTACTGGTTGTATTCCATCATATAAATATACTGAAATTTGTTTCATCAATGGATATCCTGACATTTGTTCCTTTATTTTTCTGATGGGACACTTGTGTTTCTCTTTTCAGATTTTGACTCTCATGAATAAAGAGCTCCGAACATTCTTGGAGCAATACTTTTGTGGACATAGAACATGTTTTCATTTCTCTCAGATAAATACAAATACGTGGAATTCATGGATCAAGAATAGAAGTATGTTTAATTTTATTTTAAAAAAATCGCCAGGGGCGCCTGGGTGGCTCAGTGGGTTAAAGCCTCTGCCTTCGGCTCAGGTCATGATCTCAGGGTCCTGGGATCGAGGCCCGCATCGGGCTCTCTGCTCAACAAGGAGCCTGCTTCCTCCTCTCCCTCTGCCTGCCTCTCTGCCTCTTTGTGATCTCTCTCTCTCTGTGTCAAATAAATGAAAAAATCTTAAAAAAAACTGCCAAACCATTTTCCAAATGGTTGTACATTTTATATTCTTACCACCAATGGATGAGAATTCCCATTGTTTTTTATCCTTACCACCACTTGGTATTTTCAGTCTTGAATTTTAGTAATTTTAGTGGGTGGATAGTAGCATCTCCATGTGGTTTCAACTTGCATTTTCCTGCTGACTAAAGATGTCGAACACTTTGTTTTCTACTTTTTGACTATTCATCTATATTCTCTCATGAGATGTCTGTTCAAGTATTTTGCTTTCCACCCATCTCTACCATTCCTATATAGATTTCTTGACTTTTAATTTTTGAATTGTAAGTGCTTATAGATTATGGATACACTCCCTTCTTTGATTTATATTGCAAATATTTTCTCCCATTGTGTGGCTTGTCCAGTCATTTTCTTAATAGTGTCTTTTGATGAATAGAAGACAAATTTTGATAAAATCCAATTGATCATTTTTTTTCTTTAATTGTTAGTACTTTCATGGTTCTGCCATGAAAATGGCCTTTAATACTTTATAGTTTGCATTTTACCTTAGGTCTATAATCCGAGTTATTTTGTGTGTATGTGGTGCGAGGTAAGAGTTTATACTTTCTTTCCCTCCATATCTAGTTATTTTGGCAAAATTGACTGAAAAATTTTCTTATACTGAATTGTTTTGCATATTGGTCAAATCTTAACTGACTGAGTAAGAATACACAACTTGCTTGTTCCCATCCTTAGGGGGAAAGTTTTACATTGAATGACTTGTTAAGTCAACATTGCACTTCTCAGATGAACCCCTCTGAATCTTGATGCATTGCCTTTTTAAATATACTGCAGAATTTAAATGGTTAATATTTTAAAAATATTTTTCCATTATGTTCACATGTAGCGCTCATCATTAGTTCTCTTTTAATGTTATACTGTGCTCATAAAATAAATGTGCAATGGGGTGCCTGGGTGGCTCAGTTGTTAAATGTCTGCTTTGGCTCAAGTCATGATCCCAGAGTCCTGGAATCAAGCCCTGCATCAGGCTCCCTACTCGGTGGGGAGTCTGTTCCTCCTTCTCCCAGTTCCCCTGCTTGTGTTCCCTCTCTCACTGTGTCTCTCTCTGTTAAATAAATAAATAAATCTTAAAAAAAAATAAGTGTGCAAGACTGTGAGTTTTTACTTATTTGATATAATCTGCTAGTGTCTCCATTTGGCTCAGAGTTTTCTTCGTGGTATGCTTTTCATTTTATTTTTTAATTTATTTTTTAAAAAATATTTTATTTATTTGAGAGAGAGAGAGAGAGAGAGAAAGCACAAGTGAGGTGGGGGAGGAGCAGAGGGAGAGGGACAAGCAGAGTCCATGCTGAGTGCAGAGCCTGACTAGGGATTTGATCTCACATCCTGAGATCATGACCAGAGTCAAAACAAGAGTTGGACACTCAATCAACTGAGTCACCCAGGAGTCCTTCATGGTATGCTCTTTAAATACTAATTTGATTTTATTAATAAATATAAGGCTACTCAGGTTTTTTATTTCTTCTTGGGTCTGTAAAACCTATGGTAATATTCCCTCTTTCATTCTCAATACTAATAATTTCTGTTTTTGGTCTGTTTTTTAATATAGTCAAAGTAGAGACTTATCAACATTCTTGAACTTTTCAAAGAATCAATATTTAATTTTATTGATTTCTTCTATACACATTTTTTTATTTTATTGGTTTGTATTATTTTACATTATTTCTTCCTTCTATTGACTTTAGGTTTAATTTCCTCTTCTTTTTCTGGCTTCTGTGATGGAAGCTTAGATCCTCCACTTTAAGCATTTATTCTTTTCTAATATAAGTAGATACAGCTATAAAATTTTCCCTAACCAGTGCTTTAGTTGACTCCCAATGCATGTTTAGATGTGTTTTAATTATCATCCCAGTGAAAATATTTTCTAATTTTGCCAGCTGTTATTCTTTGACCCAAACCAAGAGTCAGATGCTTAACCGACTGCACCTCCCAGGCATCCCTATGTCACCTTTGTTTCTGAAGTGTATTTGTACTGGATATAGAACTCTAGTTTTAAACAATGTTAAGTGGGGCGCCTGGGTGGCTCAGTGGGTTAAAGCCTCTGCCTTCGGCTCAGGTCATGATCTCAGGGTCCTGGGATCGAGGGTCCTGGGATCGAGGCCCGCATCGGGCTCTCTGCTCAGCAGGGAGCCTGCTTCCNCCTGCCTCTCTGCCTCCTTGTGATCTCTCTCCCTCTGTGAAATAAATAAATAAAATCTTTTAAAAAATGTTAAGCAATTCAAACATGTTTTAGTGCCTTCTGGTTAACACTGTTTCTGATGAGAACCCAGCAGCCATGCTTCCTGTCGCCTTGCAGATAATGCATCCTCTTTCTACAGCTGCTTTTAGGATGTTCTCTTTTCTTTTCTTTTCTTTTCTTTTCTTTTCTTTTCTTTTCTTTTCTTTTTTTCTTTCTTTCTTTCTTTCTTTCTTTCTTTCTTTCTTTCTTTCTTTCTTTTTTGGCAATTTCATTATGATATGCCTAGATGTACTTATCCTTCTTTGGATCTGATAGTATTCTTGGTTGCTATTTTTTCATCAGATTTGGTTGTTATCAAGTAGCTTCATTTTTCTAAATTCAATTAGCCAACATATAGTACATTAGTTTCAGAGGTAGCGTTCAATAATTTATCAGTTGCACATAAGATCCAGTGCTCATCACATCACATGCCCTCCTTATCACCCAGTTACCCCACCCCCCCACCCATCTCTCCTCTGGCAACCCTCAGTTTGTTTCCTCCAGTTAAGAGTCTCTCATGGGTTTTCGCCCTCTCTAATGACTTCTCATTCAGTTTTCCCTCCTTTCCCCTATGATCCTCGGCATTGTTTCTTATATTCCATATATGAGTAAACTGTACAAAATTGTTTTTCTCTGATTTACTTATTTTTCTCAGCATAATACCTTCCAGTTCAATCCACATTAATGTAAATGGTATATATCCTTTGTGAAGGCTGAGTAATATTCCATTGTGTATATATACCACATCTTCTTTATCCATTCATCTGTTGATGGACATCTCGGCTCTTTCCACAGTTTGGCAATTGTGGACATTGCTGTTATAAACATTGGCGTGCAGGTGCCTCTTCAGATCACTACACTTTTTATCTTTGGGGTAAATAGCTAGTAGTGCAATTCCTGGATCATAAGGTAGCTCTATTTTTAACTTCTTGAGGAACCTCCATACTGTTTTCCAGAGTGGCTGCACAAGCTCACATTCCCACCAACAATGTAAGAGTGTTCCCCTTTCTCCACATCCTCACCAACATTTGATGCTTCCTGTCTTATTAATTTTTGTCTTTCTGACAGGCGTAAGGTAGTATCTCATTGTGGTTTTGATTTGTATTTTCCTGATGCCAAGTGATATGGAACATTTTTTCATGTGTCATTTGGCTCAAATATCTTCATTTTGGGGGGCCAAGTTTTTTGGTCAACTTTCTCTGACCTCCTTTCCTGGGGGCTCCCATGACACACCTCTTTGAGCACTTGTCCTTGTGTCACCAAGTCTCTGCTCATTTTTCCAGGATTTTCTTGTCTGTGCTTTGCTTCCATTTAAATTGTTTCTGTTGCCCTTTCTCCAAGACAATTTTTTCTCCAGAAGTGTCCAATTTGTCATTAAACCATCCTATTGAGTTTTTTACTTCAGATATTATAATTTTATTTTTGGGTTTAGTGTTTTATTTAGTTTTTTTTTCAATTTCCATTTATCTTACGTTCTCTTTTCTATGTTTTGCCACATCATGTTTTCCTTAGATATTTTTAATATATTTTTAAATAATTATTTTAAAGTCCTCATCTGTTAAACACAAACCTGCTAAATAGATGTTGACAGGTCTACTTCTACTGACTTGTCTTTCTCCTGCTTGTAGGTCACATTTTCCTACTCCTCTGCATTTCTAGTAACATTTTCCTTTATACTAGAGATTGTGACTTCTACACAGTTGAATGCCTGGATTTTGTGTTCCTTTAGCATTGCTGACTTTTGGTCTGGTAGCCAGTTAATGTACTTGTGGATCTGCCTGAAATTTTTGAGGACTTTTTAAAGCTTTGTTAAAGTGAGTAAGGGGAGGCTTTACTTCACTGTTAGGGGAGCACCCCATCCTCTCGCTTGACCTTTCCAGTATCTCCGCTGAAGGCCTGGTTGTTTCAGCAGTTCTCTCCACTTAGTTTGGCTGGAGCTCTAACATCTTTTAGTCTTTTCTGTCCCTGAAATTTTTTCTGCTCATAAATCCCTGGTCATATTTTTTGCCAGGTGTTATGGGTTGAAATGTGTCATTTCCCATCCCCGCCCCATTCCTATGTTGAACCACTAACCCTCAAAACCATATAAGGTGAACTTATTTGGAAGGAGATCACTGCAGATGTAATTAGCTGGATTAAGATGAGGTCATATTGGCATAGGGTAGAATCCCAATCCAACATGACTAGTGTCCTTATAAAAAGGGGAAATTTGGATACAGACATGCACAGGGAGAGGGACAAGTGATCATGAAGGCAGAAATCAGGTTGATAGGTTTCCGAGCCAAAGAATGCCAAAGATTTCCAGCAGCCATCAGAAGCCAGGGGAGAGGCATGGAACAGATCCTTTCCTTCTATAGCCCTTGGAAGGAACCAATCCTACTCATACCTTGATCTTGGACTTGCAGTCTCCCAAACTGGACAGATTTCTGTTGTTTAAGACATGTGGTCCAGGTATATCATGACAGCAGCCCTAGGAAACTAATATACCAAACCTCACAAAATTGTCCTATGGTATATATACAGCTTACTAATTGGCCCCAGACTTGAGAGAGACCTCAGAATATTTCTGGATCTCCTTCCTGGCACAAGTGTCCTCCTCATTGGGATTGTGCGTCCTGCATTCCAATGGCCTTATTTGTCCTTTTCATCTCGGCCTGCTCAGCTCAGCAAGACTGTGCTCTGCTTGGCCTCCACCTCACTGCATGCAGGCCAGAAAATTCTTCCAGCAAGGAAGCTGTGCAAACATGGACCACTCCTCCCATGCCCCTCATCTATCTCAGGCAGCACAGTGTTCCACTGCCTGTTGTCCAATGTCTGAATTATTTCATGTGTTTCATACTGTTTTCAAAGTTTAGGATCAGAGGGTAGTCCTGTAACAATTACTCTGTCATGATTATCTAGTATATATTTTTTATATGCCAGACTACACTTTATATGGATAACTATATGAGAAATCATAACTTACGTTCCTCTCTTCCCTCTTTCAACATTGTCTGACACAGGAAACATGCTTTCATTGAATCCATTCTGTGCTCCTTCTTCCTGCCCTTGACTAAACTAGGTACTTGGAGAGGAAAATGATATCCATTCTTTTCAAGTGGGGTGCAGATAAGAAAAATTGCTATTGCAATACAATTTAATAAGCACCTTGAGAGCATAGGACAGGGGATTATGGAAACACTGAAAAGAAGCGCTTACTGCCACTTGGTACTCAGCAAGTGCTCAACAAATGCTTGTCAAATTCAAGAGGGAATGCCATGTGTTCAGCAAGATTTCCAGAACACTTCATTAATTTATTTAAGAAACACGTACTTTGTATCTACTATGTAATAAGCTCTGTTCCAAGAATGTGGAAAGTAGATGCAAAGAAGAGAGCCCAGATGTTTCTTAACAAATCCATAGAGGCAAAATGCCTTATTAATAAATTCCCTTCATAGATATTAATTAAATGCCTTATATGTTGTAGGCACAGTTATAAAAAATCTTACCTACTCTCCAAAGCAATTAGTGAAACTAATTTATCACTGGTATTATTTGGAAGTAGGATTTTAAGACCTGAGTTCTGAATTAAGCACAAACATGTATTTGATCTCTTAGATTTCAGATAATATGAGGCATACTGTCTTGGGGGAATCTTCCAAGGTGATGATCAGGATCTGATTCCATAATTCTTATAGTCTGTCATCTGCTTTGAGAATATAAAATGTTCAAGAAAATGGAGAGAGAGAATGGTGGGGGCTTTTCTTTGTAAAGGGTTTCTCTTAAGTGTCAATTCTAATCCTTTCTTGGTCACGAGTGAAGGGGTGAGGGCACTATGTCTTTCTTGTGCTTGGGAAGCTTGTTCCAATGCGGCACTCATAAAGCTTTAGTTGTGTTCCCTGCAGTTGGTGGACACCAAGGACCCAGACATACTATCACCTCAGAAAAGCTAAAGGATGCTGTGACGGGCCAGAGAGAGTAGACTACAGTGCCTGGCAAATAATCAGGGAAGAATAAGTACAAGGGCATGTTTCATAGACCAGATGTTTATAGGGCCAGCCTGGTTCCACTTCAAGTCCTGCAAAAATGGACTGCCTGGGAGTGCAATGGATGTGGACCTCATCTTTGAGGAATCTAGGGTGGAGGAAGCAGCCAGGTGAATGCAAGGCATTGCCCACGTTGGATGAGTTGTAGATGGAGGGGCCAACAGAGAAGATTCCAAGCAACTTTCAAAGCATCTACGAGGAAAGAGCTACTGCTGTCCAATTGCCAGGTCCAGAGAGCATGAAACCATTCACTCCAGCAGAAACTGCCTTTTCTCCTCCTCTTCTCCTTGGCAGCCCATCCTCTTTGACTTTTATGAGGTGTGGAGCAGCAGCTAGTGAGTGGGGGAGGAAATGGAAGAGAGAGAGGACAGAAGCCAAACATAGCCTTCTCTAAGGACAGCCGTCCACCTAGCCTGAGGTGACGGTGGGATGGGAGGAGTCTAGCCTTGAAGGAAGATTGAAATGTGACTAGTACCTTGAGCAGACACTTCCAGTAACTGAATTGGGATTGTGTTTTGTGACTTAATGTAGTTGTAGAACTACAGGAATTAAATGAAAAAATTATGGTTCCTGACAATTTTTCATCTTCCTCCTCTGAATAAATTTGAACAAGACCGTAAGAGACAAAGACTCAGTGTTTTTTATTACGCCTGGTGAGTTGTGTTTGTCTAATCAACTGGCTGCTCTCTGAAAATTTTCTTTAGCCACCAACAGAGATTTCATGCATTTATTCTCCAATCCTTATACCAGATGATTTCTGTCAATATTATCTACACAAATGTTAAGGTCTAAACCCTTGGAAGATCAAGGATTTTACAGTCTGTTTGTCAGAGTCCTCAAGAGACTCAAGTCTGAGTGTTGAGGAATCTGGGTGTCAAGGAATTTCTTTTCCTGCTCCAAGACTTTGTCAGAGATCTTGGGAGGGGTGGGAGGGTGTCAACTGAATGGTTTGGAAATCCCCTTTCAATATTTGGACATTTTATTCCCTAAGGACAAGGATGGGGAGAGGGGCGATAATTAAAATGACTACTAACAATGATAGACCGATGGGCTAGGGGCTACATCAGAAGCGATTTTTTTGGTGATTCCTTTTGGAGGAGCTGCCTCTCATGGCTATTTCTTGGGTAACTCTCCCCAGTCAGTTCCAGTTGGAAAGACAAACAGCATTAAAACTAAAGAAAGTTCCACAGCTGACTCTATGGCATTAGAATTATCACCCAACAAAATTGTAGTCTGTAGCCAAAGGACACCTTGTCACAGTGTCAGAGCAAGCATGGTTGACGGCATCCAGGGGAAAAAAAGAAGCCTGTCTAGACAGATTGGAACGTCTCGTGTGCCTAATTAAACAGTCCCTCTTACAGCCAGGGCTGTGTGAAAAGTTTGCTTGTTTATTAATTACTGGTGGAACATACCTTTAAAGAGGTGCCATGCACTTCATCCTCTTCCATGGATTCATGGGGATTAGGAGCCCAAAAGGGCCGTAGGATCAAATAATCCAATCCTGTAAATTTCCAGAAGAGAAAAACGGAAGATCAGAGAAATCAGAGAGAATGACAAGGATGAGGAATGAGCAGTGACAATATTAGAATCCACATTTCCAACATCTAGTCCATGAGTTTGCCTACCATGCCAGCCTGCCTGTTGTGTAGAAAGACAATGTGATCACTCCACAGGTGCTTCTAGGAAGGCTCTTTGTTGAGATTTATTTCCCACATAGCTATCCTATTAAAATTTTCTCATTGCTGGTTCATCCCTTTGGGCTATCAGTCCAGCTCTCTGCCTTAGAAATATGAATACCCTTGATTGGAGCAACACAACAGAAGCTTGGATTCTCCTAGAAGTAGTCCCAGAGACAAGGATTTGAGAGCCAGCAGTTTATTTTGGAGATGATTCTGGGAAGCATTGATGTGGGAGTGTGGAGGACATAGGGAAGATAAGGAAACCAAGAGAGGGTAAGCTATTGAATAGGTGATTGCTATGGGCAGATGAGACTCCAGCCCTTTGGGGTAATTTTGGGAGGAAATGGCCAATATATGTCAGAGTTGACCCATTAAAATGACAATAAAGTTAGGGAAGTTGTCACTCACTCCAGGTATCATTGGTTGACAGCTAGTCACGGGGGGCCACGGACACTTGCTTTTCTGGTCTGTCATGCTTGGGCCAGGCACTAAGGCAGAGAATACCAGTGTTTTCAGTAGGTCCTTGCTGGATACATCCTAGGCAGGGGGTGTTGGGTCAGCCAGATAGCAGCTGTGTGTCAGAGTCGCTGAAGTTGCTACCTATCAGTCCTTGTCAGCTTAGTGTGAACTAGACTATAAGACTTGCCTCCAACATCTAAGGATGGAGCAGTGAGGACAGCAGTCCATTTGCTGGGCGTAGAAGGAGTTGAGTGAGGACTTTGGACAAATAGAACACTGCCTGCCCAGGATATAGCAGGCTCCCATGCTTGCAGACAAATTTACAGTGCTTAGTTCTGGAGGTCTGACCTGTTTATAGGTTACTTGACACATCTTAATGAATTACAGCCAGAAATTTATAGTCACCAAGCCTGCCCACAACCTTCCTCCCCTCTTCTGCTCACACCCTCAATTTTAGACAAAATATAGCAAATTAAGGAGTAAAAGACTCTATAAAATTCAGTTTAATTTAAATGATCTCAATCTATATTAATTCGAGCTGAACATTTGCATACCATTTTATTTTCTGTGATTCACTTACATAAGATCAAACATTTTTTGAGTCCTTCCCCACTCACTCAATCAATCAGCATAGCAGAAAGCAAATTGGACTTGAAATCAGATTTAGTTCTGAGGTATTACTCAGTGCTTAGTCGATAGGCATTGGGAAATCTTCATCACTAAGCCTTTCTTTCTGGAAAATGGGGTAGTTATCACTATTACGTGTACCTCTGTGTATCCTGTGAGGGATATATGGAACAACAGGGAGAAAAGCACTCCGTAGTCTGTAACACATGTCTCACACTTGTTCTACAAATGCTATCTCAATGCCTGCTGTAGGCACTGCCACGAAGTCTACAGTCTAGAGCTATTCAGTGGCATTGCAACTCTTTACAACACAGCGTGGGAGGCACAAACACATATCTCACACAATCTCTGTTTTTATGGATTTTATGATCTAGAGGAGGGGAGGGGAAATTAATGACAAAAGAATGAGGTAGTGGGTATGGTTCTAGGGTAGTGTTAAGGTACAGAAAGAATTATTTGAAGGATGGGTAAGATTTCAATAAAATGAACATTACATAATAAAAAAATTATAAAAAAAAATAAACTGGGAAACATGCGGGGGTTGCAGACACTGTTGGGGCTTCACGTGGATCTTCTTGGATTCCCCTACTGGCTCTTTGCTCCTCTCTCTCAGCTTCCGTGCTTGTTTGCCTCCAAAGCCTGCACCTGTGTCTCTTCTTTGGAGGGCTGCCCTTGGCTCCCCTCATACTTGCAGACAGCTGGAAGTACCTGGGAGTTTACATCCCTGGGGCAGCCCTTCGTTGATGACTAATTAGCATGGGAGTGTGCAAGCTCAACTCTCTTGCCTGGGATTGGGACAAACTTGGAGGTGTAATTTAAACTTGAGAACTCCCCAGTGGGATTACGTGGAAGTTGCCCTCTCTGGGAGTCTGCCTGAAATCACACCCTTGTCTGGCTGCTTCTCCTTCACCGTCATGCTTCCCCCACTCTTACTGGTTTCTCTTGGGCGCACTTCCTTAATAAATTACTTGCACACAAATTCTTGTCTCACAGTGTGTTTCTGGGGAATGCAACCTAAGATACAGGGCATTCTGGGTGGAATGAACAGCCTAGGGAAGACAGTGAGTTTAGGAAGCTGGCAGGTGTGACTGGGGAACAGCATGGTTTGTGGCTTGTGGCTGGAGAACCGTGTCAGATTTGAACTGTGTCAAATTCATTCATTCACGAGACATTTCGGGGGCAATTCCTATGAGCCCAGTACTGGTTTTAATCCTTGGGATATATGAATGGAGAAAAAAAAAAGATGATATCCTTGTCCTGGTGCTGCTTATAGTCTAATAGGACAGGGAGAAAATAAAGAATAAACATAATAACTAAGTCAATTTTTTAAAAAGTGTGTTAGAAGATAAGCAATGCATGAGGAATATGGCAGTTCATTGATTTCATATAACTTTGGGGAGGATTCTGCCAATGAGTCATGGTAAGGTGATTTGTGACTTGGGGTTGTGAATTTTTCTTTATCAGTGATCTTATTTTAATGGCTAGAGTTTTAGAGTCTAGTCATTGACATAATCAATGACTTATGGAGAACTATCTTGAAGTTGGGAAGAGGATTATCGTGTTATTGCTGTGTTGTTGCATAACCAATTATTCCAAAATCCTGTAACTCAAAATAACTTTTATTATCTCATGATTTTTGTAGGTAAGGGACCCTGGGTGAAGCTTAGCTAGATTCTCTGGCTCGGTGTTTCTCACAGGCAGCACCCAAGAGATTGGCTGGGATTGCTGTCACGTCAAGGCTTGACTGGTAGGGTATCAGAGAATCCACTCCCAAGCTCACTCACATGCCTGTTTGTAGGTCTCTGTGGCTTTTGGCCATAGACATCAGTTCCTTGTCACATGGTTCTATCCATAGGGCTACTGACAACAGAGCAGCTTACATCCCCCAGAGTAAGGGATTTAGGGCAGAGAAAGAAGGGGAGGGAGGGAGGGACAGAAGGGGAGAGAGAGAGTGAAAGTCACAAGAGGGGAGGGAGAAAGGTGGAAGTTACAGTTGGGTGCCTGGGTGGCTCAGCTGGTTAAGCCTCTGCTTTCAAGTCCGGTCATGATCCCAGGGTTCTGGGATGGAGTCCCGTATCTGGCTCCCCGCTCTGCATCTCCTTCTGCCTCTCCCCCTGGACCAGGTGCACGTGTTCTCTCTTCCTCTTTCTCTCTCTCTAAAATAAATAAATAAAATCTTTAAAAAATAATAAAAGAGGTAGAAGTTACAGTTTTGTGTGTGTGTGTTCTAATTCAGAACATAACATTTTTTTGCCACACACAGATAGAAGCGAGCACGTCAGTAGCCGCGGTGCACACACAACGGATAACCCAAGAGCCTGAATACTTACTAGGAGGCAGACATCACGGGGGACCATTCTGTAGGTGCCTACACAATGATACATTGTTGATATTCTGAGCATTAGGGCATTCCCTAGATCCTGGCTTTCTGAGAAACAGAGACCTGAAGTCAATTGATTGCCAACATATCACTGTGATATATGACTCTTGCACAAAAGTTGCCTGGCAAGTTATCACAATTCAAACTCTGAACCTTCTAATAAGACTTGATTGAAGAAACCCTATTGCATGCTTTAAAATATGTTGTTTATCAAATAGTTATACTTTTGTATTTAAGTATGCAAAGCTGATTACTCGACATAAAATTTACAAAATCTTAATTTTTTTCTGGAAATTCTGCAATGTGGGCTATACTGTGGGTGGCTTCCCCAAATCAGAGAATAATTAAGTTGAGAATAAAAGTAGGTTCGTTCTTTCTTAATGAATATTGCCTTTCTTACTTGGGATCTCCTGTCCCAGTGTTTTAATGAGGTCAGTTACTGCTCTGTTCTCTGCCTCCTCTGGACTGTTTTGATGATGAACTTGGTATGGGTGTTGGCATCAGGATTGGCTTTGGTCCCAACAATTAGGTGGTGTTGTAAAAGGGTGAACTTGGGTCATTTCTATAGAGGTATTATTTGTAATGAAAATGATTGTCAAAGGTAGGGGTTAAAAGATAAACCACTGAAAGTCAGGGGCTCTCGAAACCCCAAAATCTTGCTCTGAGATTTGCGAAGCATTCAACGGTGAATGCTACATTCTCAATAAAGTTTTCTAAAAAATACGGTTATCCCAACCTCCTCACTGGAGCGACCTACCCTGAGCTAGCTACCTTTACTTTGGAAATTTCCTTCTTTTCCCCACATTTACACAGAAATAACTTCAAATTGTGGAGCAACTCTGAGGTACAGATTTTGGAAGGGAGAATTGAGATTGGGAACTATTTTCCAACCGAAACTTCCTCTTACTGAATACACACTTGGCACTGGTGACTGATTGAAGGGCCATGTAAACCAAAGTGAAATATCAGGAAAACAGGGCCACACCAAGTAAGAAGGCAGGGAGCCTTTCTGAAGGAAGAATGTAAATCGAAGGTTTCTTTTCTACCTTTTACGAGAGGCCACCAGGATGGTCCGGGTGCCGAAGGAAGAGGCTGTGATGTTGTGAGAAATAACAATGGAGCTCGCAGGATGTCACAATACAAACATCGTCCTGAACCTGAACAGAAGGGAAGGCTGCCTCCCGGCCACTGGGCACCCTGCTCCCCCCCCTGCCCTGGGTCCTCACTGGCCTCTCCCCGTCCCCACACCCCTTCGAGGCCGCTCTCTTCACAGGATCCCGGTTGGGTCTGGATGGCCCCCAAACACCTGGTTGAACTGTAAACACGTATGCCTGTGGTGGTCCTGTCAGCCCCTGCTCTTTGTAAAATAACTGCTGACTCCCAGCCCTGGCTGGGATGGATTTCCCAGATGGCCCCGCTTCGCTGCCCTGACAGGCCCTGAGGTCTGCCTTACCCTGTCTTTGCCGAATTATTGGAAGGTGTCTAGAAGCCGGGAGGAAGGCATCTCGGCGCTGCCCCTGGAATAAGTTACAAATCAAACACTGTGCTTACAAACGCTTACACTTTGAAAAGAACACTTTGCAGTGATTAAATATTTATGCATGGCACGCACTTGAAATGAGAGGATTCATTCAGATTTTATAACTTAGAGTAAAATAGAAATTGTCCAACGTAAGATCTAGATAAATATAAATAAATCTAAAAGTATATAAATATAAAAATATGTGTGTACATTGTGTGTGTATATATAAAATATATATTATATATATAAATATATATAAATAAATATATATATATATATAATATTTCTTTTCCCGGGATATGGGGTGTCCAAGATGCTGGATGACAAAATACATCTGTTTTGCTGTGTGTTTGCTTTTTTTTTTTTTTAATGGTCTCCATAAATCCAGGGAGCTCCTTCTTGGACCGCTCGCCTCTTTCAATAGAAGCATGTTTTCACTGGGATTTCCACGTTCATAATTATTCCTCTCATTTCTCTGCCGTGAGAAGACAAGCTGGTATTTCATTGCTTTGGGGAAGTTAATAATATGGTAGGCAAAACATCAGGAAAAATTATAATGAATGAAGCTATACAAATTGGGGGAAACACAGGCTGCTGTTCTAAAGTGTTCCTGTCATAAACCCTGGGAATTCCACTATAGTCGCAAGCAAGTAACGCTTTAGCGCATAAACACTCAATTAATTAAATGTAATACGCTGTATGAGTTTGAATGAATTCTAAATACAGAAGTGGTCAAATAATGGTGCTTGAAACCACTGGATAAGAGGAGTTCCATGTCTTATTTTGAATTTCTTAACTGGAATGAGACCCTTCTGCAGCAATCCTGAAAAGCACTACATGTGTCATTTATAAATAGAGTATTGTCAATTCCTTACTTAGTACATGCTGATCCAGCCTCACACTCCTATGTAAAAAAACCCAAATAAACAAAAAATCTTTTCTTGCCTTAAATTTCTATCTGTCAGGATGTCTCCAGAGCACTTGTTGGGAGAGTTCTGTTTTCTTCATTATTTCCAATTTCTGGAAGCATGGGTTTTATTATCCTCTTGCCCCTTTTAAGTTTCTTGAACCATTTTTATATGGTGTTTAAGGGGACACATCTCACCTGACTGATATTCTGTAATCCCTAAATAACTACTTCTCACATGTGACTCTGAAACTACTCCCAGAGGAGGGCAAACCTTTGGAGAGGTGAAAAGCCTTGTCTGACACTCGGCTGAGGTTGACAGCTATTGTGTGGGCTTTTGCGACACCTCACACCTGCCATTACTCACTGTGCTTTATGGAAGTCAGCTCTTGGTCTATCTCTGCCTTCTTCATGCTTGAGACTGTATCTTTCTCATCTTTGTGATCTTAGTGGCTAGCACTCTGTGTGCACATGGTAACGTTCAATATATGTTTCATGCATGCATTTCATTCATTCATTCATTCATTCATTCATTCATTCATCCATTCATTCAGCAAGAACTATTCCAGGCCCTGGAGAGATATGATGAACCAGACACAAAAGGATCCTCTGGATCTTAGGGTCCAGTTTATTTTTTTATAGGTTTAGGTGAACTAAAATCATTGTATAAATAAAACAAAAAAATTGTTAAAGGAAAACCCTTGGAGATTTGCCATTCAACCCTCTTGTTGTCTCTCAAGGAGTTGTCAACCTGAGCAAGTATGGGTCTTATTTTTTAAATGTATCTGATCAGACGAGACCCAGAACTCAGTTCTCTCCCAGAGTGTGTCCACCTCTACTCTGCCGCCTCTACTTACTGCCTTCTAACTGTGCATTGAACACTTATAAAAACTTTGTAATCATCATCTAACAGATGAGAGAAAGAACAGGCCTCTTCTAGGAAAAATCATTGGGGCGCGTCTCTTCTTATACAAACCAGAAAAATCAAATGTACTGATACAGAGGCATTGCCTTAATCTTAAATTAAAAAAAAAATAGAGAAGCGATAGCTCTTAGTGTCAAGCTTAATGTAGAACACTGGACAGAAGTTTCAGGACTACAGAATTTTTTTCCATGAAACAGAATAAAGAAAGATTTGTAGTACTCAGTTTTTGCTGCATTAACAACAACTTTCCACCCCCACCCACACACACCAAATCTCAAAGGCTGGAACAGCACACATTTCTTTCTTACACTTTGGTGACTATAGGTCATCTGCTATTCAGGAACCAGGATGAAAGAGCAGCTCTTACTGGCGACCTGCTGTTTTCATGGCAGAGAGAGATGAGCAGACTAGAGCCTGCAGAAAAGCTTGCGATGGATTCGAAATCCTTCACAGACTGAGAGCATGTATCGAGTCAGCCTGCAAATGACACAGCCAAGCCCAGCCTCCACGGGAGTGTGGAGGTGTCTGCATCCACTCTCCAGGATGGACAGAAGGACAGTAAAGTCCACCTGGGGAACTGGGTGTTTGTGAGCTACAATGATGTAAGCCCTTGGTCCCTCCTGATCTTTCCCTGTCCTGAATAGCTTCAGCTCCTTCTCCCCATGGTGGACTCCTGAAAATACTCCCAATAGACAAATATGGACATCTGAGGAGGCAGGACTGGTCCTTCAGTCTTGGGGAGCTCAGGGTCTGGGCCTCTGGGACATTTATCACACTCTGGAGTGATCTACGAGTGTGTTCTACAAATACTCCGTTGTTTGTTTCTTAAGAGCCTGACATTGTCTCCAACATAACATGGACTCCTCAGAAAGGCTTGAGGAGTAGAGAATGGCTGAAATGTTTGTGATTTTGGAATGGCTTACCAGTAGGAAATAGAAACAATGTCTACAGGTGATTTTAGAAACCAAGACCCAAATTTGTTAATTTTCTGCAGGAAGAAACAGTTTTCTGTGCCACTGTCTTCTGTATGCCTCTTTTACTCAGATACAAGCACTACAGAAGCAGAAATTATCTTCACATTTACTTCAGTGGTATTAAGTTGAAATCTAAATACCCTGAAGGACCCAGAGAAAAATCACCCCAAAGCATTAATCATGCTGCCCTGTATCAAGTAGGACTCTTCATAGATTTTTAAAAACTAAGTTGCATATGATAAAAACATGGAAAAAGAGAGAAGCAGGGACTTTGGTTAACAAGTCTAGAGGTATCTTGTGATACACTTCTTGGCAGGAGGAGCTAAGATACAATAAGCTAACATTTCCAAGGCTAATTTCTCTTTGAAAAATGGGGGGGAAATCTGAACAAGTGGGTTGAGGATAAAGAGGAGGGGGAAAAAACAATATTGCATGGAGAAAGTTTGAAAATTTCATAGTGACTGATCCTTGAGATGTGTGGCATCAAGCATGTCCTGAGCTTCCTAATGATGCTGAATATGAACACACAGGGGTCCAGAGATCCATCTTCCTGGTCCTCTGACATTTAGAGACTCATTCCAGAAGTCTTCAGATTGCACAATAAATCCTGTCTACTCTTGGCCCCATGCTCGAGTGACCGAATTCCCCATCCTCACTCCTGGTGAGTGACCTGGAAGACCAACCTCTATGAAATGACATTCTTCCTCAGGCCACAAATAGTTGGCAGCTTAAAGGGGTGCTGTCTGGAAGAAGAAAACCAGCAAGAGGTAAAGAATAAAGTAGGAGAAGGGGTGGGAGGAAGTAAGTGGGAGGGAAAGGATGGAGATATTAATTTTGAATTCAGTGAAATGAAGTTCTAAATGATGTATACATATTATGAATATGGAGGGGGAGGGAGATAAAGAGAGAAAGAGGGAGAGAAAGAATGTTACTGACTCTTCCTCTGGCAACTCACTCTTCCCCAGATGCTAGGACAATGAAAGGAAAGAAACTCCCATTTCTTGAAGGCTCTCCGCTTGCCAAGTACTCTGCTAGATGCTTTGCATCTATGACCTTACTGAGTTTCTATTTTCTGATGTAAGTGTTTTGATCTCCTCCTAGAAGGGAACAAACTGGCTCGGGCATGTGAGGGACCAGTCTGAGAGGACTGGAGAATGGGTCAGGTCCCCACTGCTGTGGGGATTAAACCCAATTGCAACTCAATGTACTGATTAAATAGACAGGACAAAATTATTTTCAAGTGCACATAAATCTCAAAGGCAGGAAGGAGATCCTAAGACTGTCTTTGCTTGTTTCAAGGAGCCTCTGGGAAGAAATTGGGCCCTGAGCCATGAAGCACCACTATTAGAGCCAACCTGGTTTAACACAGCAGGTAAGTATTTGGAGGAGATATTCATTAATGTTTTGAGAAGGTAACCTGTGCTCACATAGACTTGGCATATGCTACAGGACTTCTCAGAGCCTTCACTATGCTAATGTGCACCTTGGCCCCTAAAAAACCCCGCAGCTTGCAGGCCCCTTTCCTTACATCTTTTGAGACTACTTGTGCTCAGAACATATATTCCTTTGGAGTCCCTGACTTAGGCTCAGAGTTGGAACTTGTCAAAACAGCAGCCCAGGGCTCCCTGCTCCTTCCTGAGCACTTCCCCCCCTCCCATAATCACTGCATACCGTGTTTATGGGCAGCACAGGGTTCATGCCACACAACCATCAGTTGTTTCAAGGATGAATGCTGACCCCTCGGAGCCACTCGGTGGGCTTCTCCAGGAACTATAGAGTCAAACGTGAGACAAGTATCTCTCTGGGTGTCTGGAAGTGGGAGCAGGAAAGGAAGTAACTCCATGCACATCCCATGGGCCAGGGGTGCCTATGCACAAGAATGTCAGGGCAGTGAGGTGGGAACACTCTGGAGGCCTCTGCCCTGAGCCGGCACCAACACAGCTCACCTCCTGTTGCAATAACGCAGCTCCAGAATCCCCTCAGGTACCTGACATCCTTCCACGGGATCTCCTTAGTGGTTTGAGCTGATTTACTCAGGATTTCCGTTACATAAGTAACAAAGTAATACAAAGTAATTAAAACGAATACCCTGTAATCAAACAAAAATATATATAAAGTGTTTGAAATAAATGCAATGCCAATTTTGCTTGCCTGGAAGGGATAATAAAACAAGGAAAGAGGGATTTAGAACAGTAATGTGTGAGTGGGAAGGGAGAGAAAACAGTCAGCAAGCCAGCCGTGAAGTTCTAAGGGTTTACAATGGGAGCAGTTCCACCTACAGACTGAAAGATTCTGTGTGTTATCTGAAAACACTGTCACAGTTATTCATTCATAACCACATTCCTCCAGCTCTTGTCTTCCTCCTTCTTCTTTTAACTGATTCACAAAGATCCATAGCATTCTCGATGTTGTGGACACATACATGCGGATGGTGTGGTCTCGGCCTGAAGGAGGCTCACCACCCACATGTATAAATAAGTAAAAATACGCAAATGTACGATGTGTGCTATTTTCTGCCTGTTTGCTTTCAGACCCATTCTACACGCTTCCCCTAATCTGCTTCGTATCACAGGGACTGCCTGACCCAGCTCCTTGGTCAACTGGCCAGTGGAGGCCCTTCCAGGAGACTGGACATCAGGGAGATAAGAAGGCCAGTCTCTCTGCCTTCCTCTCTGCATCAAAAAGCCTCTCTGGCAGTAATCAGAGCTTCCCTACTGTTCCCAATGACTAAGGCAGCACTTCTCAGAGTGGGTGTAGATTCTGGGTTCTGGTCACATAACCTCCACCATTTGACCATCTGACCCCAAAGGGGAAAGTGGTTTCCTGTCTTTGCTGACCTCCGGATGGTCTCAAAGTCTCCTGCCTGCCCTTTAAAGTCTCCTGTCTGCCCTTCCAAAACGGTCGTCACTAGTTCCGTATATTAAATTACCACATTGTCCTCTCTGGCGTGCCTTCCTGTCTTCTGCTTGGACCCACGCTGATACTCCAGCTTCAGGAAGTGTCTTAGTAGAAGAAACCAGTGATGGGGGAAGATCAGAAAAGTCTTCAGAGCAGAGGTGTCCATGAACCAGTCCTTGAGAATCTGATAGGCGCTAACCACATGAAGACAAAAAAGGGGGCATTTTAAGGGAAACAATAGGAACTCTATTTTGTCTTACTTTTCAGGTTCGTTGGGTAGAATTGTTTATGGGGGGGCTGTGGCTGGGCTGTGAGGGCCCACGCATATCCACGTCCAATCATAGTTTGGATGTACTCTAGGTAAAACCAGAGAGCCAAAATATCAGGGAAGCAGCGAAAGGTGAACTCAAGGGAAATAAACACACGTGTCTGATTGGAGCAAAGAGAACAACCAGATACAGAAAAAGCATGTAAGTAAAAAGGACTTTAAGAGGCCAGAGTCAGAAATATCCTCTTATGTTTGTTGCTCTGTTATTACTTTTGGAGGGTTTGCACGTTATTGTATATGATTTGGCTGTGCCTTGTATTGATTCTTCTACTTCGCCAGCATCTATTGAGCCCATGGCCCACATCAGGCTCTTTGCTGGGGGTGGGTCACGAGAAGACAAAGAAGAAGTGGCCCCTTCCCCAGCTGTGCTCCGAGCCTAGTGGGGGAGGCAGGAAGGGGAGGGCAATGAGGCACAGCACATCACCACGCCGGAGCTTGACTGTGCGGGGGAAAGGGGGCTGGACGGCCAAGCGCGCAGGGCAGTTTGCGAGGTGTGCAGATGGAATTAGCCAACTGAGGATTGCGTCTGGGGCTAACAGGGAGGAAGAAGTTAGGAAATAAATTAGGAATAAATTCTCGGAGATGCAGGATTGCCACACGCCAGGGAGGTAGCGGTATGGTGGCAATCCTGTGCCAGATGTGGATTAAAATGATAAATAACACATGCTGCTGATAGATTAGGGTGGTCATTGAACCACTGAGGCAAAGTGGGAAGTCGAACCAAGAATCCAAGCATCGATTGCTAGTTTTCGTGGTTTTTGTTGTGTTGTGTTTTTTTTTTTTTCATCTCATAGATTATTTGGGATGGGGAAGAGAGAGAAACCCAAGGCCCTCGGTTCTCACAAAAAGGCACCTTCTGTTTATACTTCATTGGGGTGGAAACCCCATTCCATCACTGAATTATTATGTGGCTTGGAGCAAATTGCTTCTCACTCCTGTTCTCTCACCTCTAAAGGGCGATGTTACTGGGGGAGACCCATGGTATCACTGCTCGGCCAGTGCCGGTGTTTTGGTCACCGAGATTTGGGGACAGAAATGTAGGTGTTCTTGAAATGTTAATTTCCATTCATCACACACTTGTCCTTTTAGTACCTAATGTAAGGCTTCATATTTGAAAACATTAAGGAGATTATTTTTACCTTTGAGAAGATGCTCAGTGACTCTCCCTATGAGAGAATCTATGAGGGAGAATTTCAATGGAAAATTCCTTATTGTGAATGAAAAAACCCCAAAGGCCTTAGGGTGTGTCCCAGACACTCAGGCATAGTTAGAAATTAAATACATTTTTAAAAATACTCAACTGACTCCTCAAACACTTGGAGGTATTTTCAGGTATTTGGGGTTCTTCCATGTATAAAATATACAATGTTTTTGTAATACTGGTAATTTGGTGACAGATGCTGCTGACGTTCATATAATGGAGCATGTAAAAATGAGGAAGCAATTAAGGCATTTTTAGTTTCCTCCGAGACTTGCAAAAATTGCTTAAATATAGCTATCCAAAACAACATACATTTTTTATCAAAGCCAAATTTAAATGTTATTTAATGCTCAATCTTTTGGCCAGGAAAAGATGTCAAGTTTTTCTTTTTATTGTTATTTTTAATTTAAACAAATGTTGTCTTGGATCGCTTTCCCTTTAGCAGAATGTTTGTGAGTCTCCGAGGAAACTCTGAGCTTGCTTTTTTCTCGCCATCGCATTTACGAAAGATGCTGGCTTCTCTCGTGGAAGGGAATGCTGCGAATGTCAAACGCACTCTGTAGTAAATGGCGTGGTCATGTCCCACTTTCTTCTCCTTCATGTCTCTGCCATTTGGAATCCCACGCATCTTTCAAGGCCCAGGTCAGTTTGCTTGCAATGAAAAGAACTTCGCTTTTGTTCTGTGGGAAGGGATGGGAGCGGGGGCACGGGGGTGGGGGGGTAGTAATAATGACACCCTTGGGCTCTAAACTCAGGCAAATTTTCTATTCGAATTTCTTGGGCTGGTTTCTTAAACTTGAGAGCCTCACTCTTTCCTTCCATCAAATGGGATTCATAGTACTTCATATGGCTAAGAGGAGAAGGGATGTAACAGTTAGATGTTGTTACTGCCACCCAACATCCATTCCTTCTTCCCGGAATAGCACTGCAATTGTACTTTGGACATTTCCATGAAGACACTGTGAGTCAAGGTGACCTGCATCTCCTGGCCAACAGGTGGCCATGTGACCAAAGTGAGACCAACCAGGCCTTCTGTCCCTGGGAGTTGAGTCTTGAGGGGAGGGACACGGAGACAGAAACTCTTAGAGTTCTTCCTGTAGACCAGGGTACATTTAAGCCATTAGGACCCCCTACCTGGTTCTCCAGAAATTTCTCTGCATCCTGCATTTTGTGAAACCTAGTTTTTCTGTAGTTCTTTTTCCCCCTGTATTTCCAGTAACTTTTTTCTTGCACTATAAATAATTGATTTCTGTCGCTTCTAGTCAAAGAACTGCCAACAAATATTAGCTCCTTCACCTTTTTCATTCCTCCAACAAAATCTCTGTTTCTCTCCCATGAATAATCAAGTTTCCGTCCTCCGCATAGTATTGCTTGTATCACTATTAATGATTCTTAACTCTTTGCACCTTGTGGGGGAATTAGTTCATGGCCCTGGTTCCTTCTTGGACCTTTTACCTTGTTGGCAGGAAGTGCGTACACAGTCTCCGTACTCTGTGCACCATGGAGTCTTTGCTTTGCTGACTTGCCCATCTGCACAGGTGTGTGGCTTTGCAGGAGAGCACATGTCCTTAAGGACTAGTTCCCCAACAAAATGGCATCTGAGCCAAAAGTCTGGGAATTCCTGCACTCTGCAGGCCCTCGGGCTGAGAAATCCCAGGGTAAAGACAAATCAAATCAAAACAGAATGTTTTAAATGTAGTATTTTCTCAATGAATTTGAACAAAGAAGCCACCCCCTTCTATTAATAATATTTCTCTGGGTAGTAGGCCTGCTGTGGAGCAGTGGGGAGAAAGTATCTGCTCAGGACACACAACCAGGCCATGGTCTTCTCGAACCAAGGTGAATAGCCCACTGGTTTGGGAATCATCCTATATTTCTCAGTAGAATCTAATTTGACTCATTACCATTCCATCTAAATATTTATTTTTCCTCAGCAGATATTTATGGAGGGTCATTTTACTCAATGAAACAACTGCTTTGTAGCAGGCCCTGAACCTGAGCCTTGGGATATAAGGTTGAATGACATGCAGTCTCTCTGCTCTCTAGGGTCTCGCACAAAGGGCGAGCCCAGTACAACCGTGGTGATTTCAACAAAGGAGGGTGAGTACTGGGATGTGGCAGATGTGGGTGTTATGAGAGTGCAGCAGGAGACTTGGAGTACCCAGGTAGGGATGGTTGGGTGGGGCAGGCATTGTGGAGGTCACTACACCTGAACTGATTCTTTTTTTTTTTTTTAAGATTTAGTCATTTATTTATTCGACAGAGAGAAAGTGTGAGCACAAACAGGGGAACAGAAGGCAGAGTGGGAAGGAGAAGTAGGCTCCCTGCTGAGCAGGGAGCCTAATGCAATTCGGGTCTCCATCCACATCTTATCAGGCTCAATCCCAGGACCCTGGGATCATGATCTGAGCTGAAAGCAGACCCTTAACTTATTGAGCCACCCAGGGCACCCTGAACTGATTCTTGCGGGCAGATAGGAGTTACTGTCTTTGGGTATGATGATGTCATAGTCCCGGCTGACACGTACAAACAAAGTGCTTACACCGAGGGAAGTCCTTCCTGTGTGTTTTAAATTTAATCCTTACTCTCATGGGGATGGGTGCAGAGAGAAAATAGAATTAAGCATTTTCTCTTTCCTAACACCTCATATCCACCTCCCTGTGGAACTTACCCTGTGATTTTGAATATTTGTCTCCTTTTAACAGGATGTGTGTGGTCTAAATAGATCACAGAGATGGTTCTTGGAGGAGCCACTGGTGCCTTTCCATCTGCACAGCTCCAAGAACATTGCCTGGCATCTGGCAGGCTTTCATAATGACTTGTTCCATTACTGTCAACCCTGTAAAAATTGGTCTGATCACAGTTATAGGCACCTTTGTATCAGGGTAGATCCTCCATACTTGAAAACTTTATCTTGGTAAGTATTCAGCCAAATTTCAGGCACAAACTGGGACCCCATAAATATTTATTGAGTGAGTCTGAGCTGATATAAGTACGTCTGAATGAGCCTCACATTCAGAGACCACAGGAATTAGTCTCCAAAGAATGACAGCATGAGGCCCCATGTGATGTCATCACAGTCCTTCCTGAGGCTGGAGCAGGCCAGGTATAGCCTCTGTCAGGTGTGAGGATTTGGAGCCCCGTGTTAATGCTCAGCACCACTGATGGGGGTGTCTTTTCCATTTGAGGTTACCACCTGAAGTATCTTATCTCTATCAAACCTAACGACTTGTACTCAAGTCACTGTGGTTTTTCACTAGATTGCTTAATCAAGACACTGAGATTCAGAAAAACTAATTGACTTCCCTGATCAAATGTTGAGATTTGATGATTTGGAACATGTTCTCTTTCCTGCTAGAGATATGGATGCCACGCAGCTCTTACCCAACACATATTCTAGAAAATTGTACCCAAAGAAGAAAAGAAGGAAGCAGTTGAGGGCATGCTGTAAAACCTCGGGTTTAGCCTAGAAAAAGTTGGGAATGGATTCTGCATTTCTCATGCCGAACTCCTTTGATGTCATAGCAAGTTGGACATCAGGATGTTCAGCTCCTGAGTTCTATAACTTAAAAAAAAATCCTCTATTCCTCCACAATGTTTCGAGTTTCTAACATTCATAATGCACTACAGTCTTGGATTGTAATTACCAAGATAAATGACGAACATATTTTAAAAAAATACGTTCCCTGGCAGAGGCAGCCTGACAGGCTGCTTTGGTCTGTTTCCATGTGTCCTCTCTGAGGTGCGTTGGCAAGAGCCTCTGAAGAAATTTTAATCTCTTGAGCCCAGATCCTAATTCTCTGCAAAATGTCTCTACACTTTCCATATGGATTTTTCACATGTTCCATATCTTCTTGGGCCAAAGAGGTCCAAGTTTAAAACCTAGATTAGCACTTTTACCTAAGAGGTTGGTAACCACCATCATCAACGGGTTCATTACCTTCTCTTTGTCCTTGGTTTCTCCCTGACCTGTTTTACCCATGATCATTTTTCTAGTAGTTGATGGATATTTAAAACATAAGCAGACACACACACACCCATTAAAAGTGTAGTGAACCTAGAAAGTTTTAAGGGACATCAAATTTAACATCCAGGTCCTAGAGTAGTAGTCCTGTGTTCTTGAGCATGAGACCATGTTTATCCACCCCACCCACTGGGTGATCTGAGGAAACTTTACCCTTAAACATTTGAAGCAGCAAAGCCTGAGAGTGAAACAAAGTGCTTCTGGCCCTTCTTCCACATTTCCCTCATAGTGTTCCCGAAGCCACAGAATCCAGGAAAGGTGTTGGGCTAGGAGTCAGGATCCAGAGCCCCCACCTCAGCCCACACATTGTTGCCTCAAGTTCTCTCTGGACCACGGCCAAGTCTCCTGATCTCGCTAACATTTCCTTCAACTTTAAGATAGCCCTTGTCCTACTTGTTTCACAAGATGCAGCATTAAAATGCAAATTCTTTTGGGATATGTCAAATATCACACATTCAGACTTATTTTATCTCAACATGAGCAAGTGACCATTTAAATTTCAGAGGTTTTGTTTATCAAAAATTGAAATTCTCACTACCTTCTTTTTTTTTAAGATTTTATTTATTTATTTATTTGACGGAGAGATAGAGGGAGAGCACAAGCAGGGGGAGTGGGAGACAGAGAGAGAGGGAGAAGCAGGCTCCCCACGAAGCAGGGAGCCCGATGTGGGACTTGTTCCCAGGACCCTGGATCATGACCTGAGCTGAAGGCAGACGCTTAACAGACTGAGCCATCCGGGCATCCCTCATTTCCTTCTTTTAATTGCATTCTCTCCACCGGTTGGGAAGAAAAAAATTAGGTGCTGCAGAGACCTAAGATGTTCATATGTGGGCAGCAATCTTTGGATAGGAAAAAGTAGATAAGCCAGAGCATGCTCAGTAGGTAATATGGGGAATAATTTAGGTTTGACTTTTCTTTAAGTTAGCTGTGTTGCCTTTGCCTCCATCCTTTTGATTAGTATAGTGTTTGAATAGTTGATGTCCACAGACTTCAGTATGTTCTTGACTTTACACTGTGCTTGAGAGAGTGGCCCTGGTTAGAGCTCCTTACAGAGTGCTCAGTTTGGTTTGGCTAGTCTCCTGACTGGGAGAATGTCTGCTTTACTGAGATGGTGACAGTACTCACTGAAAAGCAGTCTCATTCAGTCAAATGCATATGAGAGCAACGCGTAAGACCTCCGATGCAATTGTCTGCTTTTTGCTTAGAGTTATCAAACTGTAATTTCCACTGGTGCTCCTCCAACAAAAATCTCCTTTTGGAACAAACTCCTTTTGATTACAATTTGAATAATGGTGTGTGTTGTAAGTTGAATTGTGTCTCCCCAAAATTCATATGGTAAAGTGTAATCCTTGGGACCTCATGATGCTCACTTACTTGAAGGTAGGGTTGTCACACAGGTAATCATGTTAAAATGAAGCCCTAGGGTAGAGGGCCATAGTCTGATATGTCTGGTGTTCTTACAGCAAGGGGCAGTTTGGACACAGAGATGCACATAGAGGGAAGATGATTTAAAGAGACATAGATGGATATGGTGGGTATCTACACACAAAGGATGAGACTCGTCTCAGGTCCTTACCTCACAGCCCTCAGAAGGGATCAACCCTCCTTTCACCTTGATTTTGGACTTCTAGCCTCTAGAGGTATGAGATAAATTTCTGTTGCATAAACTGCCATGTGTGGTACTTCATTAAGGCAACCCTTGCAAACTACCAGTTCAAATAGTAAGTTCAAAGGCTTTAACAGGATATGGAGTTGACATATTAAAGAAGCAGAAAGGCTAGCATGGCTAGGTTCACAGGCCTGAAGACCAGATAGGTTAGGGAGATAAGCCAGTTCAAAGTTTTAGAATATAGCTGAGCTCACTGGTATCAGCTTGTGTATGGAGGACCTCTTCCTTTAAGACATTTCTAATTATCAATCCATTTCTATAAAACACTATAAGTAGATTTGGAGGAAAACTTATACTTTTTTGGAAAAAAACACCTTATATCCAATACCTCAAGGACCTCTCTCCCCAGCCCTGTGTAGGTCAGAGGCAAGTGGAACAAAGTTCAGGAGAAAAGGGATGATTCTTATTTCAAATGAGAAAACCATGAAAATCAGAGAATTTAGACACACACTTAGAGATTGAGTCAGGCCCAGAGGCCATAAATGCTAACCCTGAAATCAGTATGACCATTGTTCCTCATACTTTGTGTAAATAAATGCAACCCTGGGGATTTAGAAGACAGTTGTCTGCACTGGAAATGTCCTGGTATTGAAATCCCAAGTATTCTCTGCATAAGTGGGACTTTCATCCAGCAAGTCTCTCTGTGTTTCTATTGAACCCAATCTCTCCCTCCTCTAAAATCTACCTCCCTAGGATTCACTTTATACTCTCCATGTGTATGTCCTTGTTTTCCTCACAACAGAGTAAAGTTTACTCATTTTATGTCATTTTATAGGGCAGGGCTTACTTATTGAGACATGTAGCCAAGGAATTAAGTTGAGTGCAAGTACTGAATAATAGCATTAAAAATCACTTCTAGATATCTGCCCCCAAAAAATGTCCACACACTGATTTGTATATAAATCAATGTCCACAGGGACTTTGTTTATAATAGCCCCCGAAGTAGAAGTGACCTAATGCCTCTCAAGTGGAGAATGGATAAACAAAATGTGATCTATCCATGTGATGGAATCAGAAGGACTAACTACTGATATTGCATAATGGATACTGCATAATGGATGAACTTCAAAAAATATGAAGCTAAGTGGATGAAGCCAGACACAAGAGACCACTGCTATATAATTCCATTTATATGAAGAGTCCAGAAAGGAAAATTTATAGAGACATAAAGTAGATTAGTGGTTGCCTGGGGCTGGGGGTAGGAATGAAGATTACTATAAATGGGCAGAAAAGATCTTACTGGGGGGATGACATGTTCTAAAACTGGTTTATGGTGATGACTGCACCACTTGGCAAGTTAACTAAAAATCACTGAATTATACACACGAAGGGGTGGATTTTATGATATGTAAAATATACCTCAGTAAAGCTGTTAAAGAAAGAATAAAAATAATATCCAAGACTACTGGAAGGTGGGGTAGAGGCAAAGGTAGGGCACAACTATGCCCCCTTTCCAACATCCTCACATCATATAAAGATGCCAATATAGCACTCCATAGTCTAGAGTTGAAAAAAGTTATGGATCAGCCAGCCAGTTCATATAACCATCAATTGTACCTGAACTCAGGCTTACAAATTGTGAAGCAGTAGTCTTATTTTATTTTGTCTGTGGTGGGATAACATTCATATTTTCCTTTCCTTTTATTTTTTTTAAGACTTATTTATTTACTTAAAAGAGAGTGTGCAAGTAGGAGGGAGGGGCAGTGGCAGAGGGAGAGAGAGATTCTCCAGCAGAGAGACTCCCTGCTCATGGAGTCCGATGCGGGGCTTGATCTCATGACCCTGAGATCGTGACCTGAGCTGAAATCAAGAGTTGGCACACCACCATTTGTATTTTCTTTTAATATAAAGAATAAAGGCATCATACCACATTGAACTGAGTTGTGGTCTCCCTTCAACTATTTTTTTCTTATTTTTTTTTTACCTGCATGTATGAATAGAAGAACAATCAATGAGTTCTGAAAGCACTTTTAAAAAGAGAGATTAATTTTACCAATGAGAAAGGCCACTGGAGAAGATGGCATTGGAGCTGGCATTTTTGCTCTAATTTTATTCTCTGAATGTTTTCATAGAAAAGACTGTATGTAGTCTGCTCTCTCTAGAAATAGCTCATTAAGCCTTTTGCATAATGGATGGTGAAACAGTTTGCAAAGGAAAACATAATTAGTCACGCGATTGAATCCTTCAACTTGAATGACAGGACCATTTCCTAAAAAACAAGGCCATTCAAAATAGTACTAGGTGTGCCCTTTCCTAGAGGAAAGGAGCCTGGATCCTTTTACTGTAGTTCATTTCGACTATCCAAGGCAATGTTCTCTTAGACTCCAAGAATTGCCCCCAAAATCTACAAACTGTATCATGTTAGGTTTTGAGCTATTTAGAAAAGGAAACACCTGCAGCCAACTGGAAGACACTACTCACTACTATCAGGTAGAGGCACTTATTATTCTTGGGAGTATCAATGGAGATCTTTGCCATGTTTTACCAGCCGACTTTGTTAGGACATTGAAAGGAAGCTCCAGGGAAGTGCCAGATTCTCTGGCATACTTTGCTCCAGCCACTTTCATTTTCAATTTTGGTGAAAATCTGTTAGTTATGAGTATTTTCTTCCCAAGACAGGATTTTGAGGGGGTTTTTTTCTGCAAAAATGTCTTGTGGTATCATGAGACCAACTATTTCAAAAACCATTTAGAATAATCTTTTGGAGGATCAGAAATTTACAAATTATGTATATATTTCTACCCCATGACTGGGCTGGAAAATATGACATTTTTTTTAAGATTTTATTTATTTATTTGACAGAGAGAGAGAGAGATTACAAGTAGGCAGAGAGGCAGGCAGAGGAGGAAGCAGGCTCCCTGCTGAGCAGAGAGCCCAATGCGGGCCTCGATCCCAGGACGCTGAGATCATGACCTGAGCCGAAAGCAGAGGCTTTAACCCACTGAGCCACCCAGGCGCCCGACATATTAATGATAAAATAACCATAATGCAGCTAATATCAAAGAGATTTGAAAGTCATGGTAGGTAAGAGCTGGTAAGGATTTTAGAGAACGAACTCCTTCATTTTAAGAAGAGAAACTAGAGGTATGGAGATGCTGATCACTTCCCTAAGGTCCCACACACCATGTTAGCAGCAAAGCCAGGACTAAATTGAAATTGTCTGGAGTTTCAGTCCACAGTTTTCCCACCCACACCAAGCACCATACAGGCTAAATCTCCCCCATTCTTCCTACTGCATTTCCTTCAGGAGATATGACATTGCCTGCTAATAAAATCTATATGCTCTTTGGTTCTTTTTGTAAAGCTTCCACAAGTAACTTACTGGTAGCATCTCTGAAGGAAAGAATCAATATTTTTGTTTGGCTGACGTTTCAGATGACAAAGGAGCCAGAAAGCAGCTGCAAAGAAGGCATTTGTCTGGTCTCAGAAATGTCAGGATGGATGGATGCTCTTTCCAAGGTGAGGCAGGTCAGACCCTTCATTCCTTTTTTCAAAAGGTAAAATATAGGTTATTAATGGATCCAATGAAAACTTTTGAGCCATAAAATTAGCCACAAGTTTGGGAAAAGGATCTTTACTCCTAAAACCACCCCAAAATTGCTCCTTTCTAGGTATGTCCACTCAATAGCAACAAAGGGCTCACTGAGAGATTTGGGGAATCAGGCAGCACTCCTACAATGGCACTTAAGCCATATCCCTCTTGACAGCAGGACAATGCAGGGACTCGCCCATTCATTCGTTCATTCATTCATATATTTATTTAATAAAGAGGTATTTAATGATGGCTGTCAGTCAGATATAGTGCAAAGGTTGAGTCACAGACACATAAAACTGTTAATAAAGGTAAACCTTTTGCCCCTTGTCAAACCAGGTTGTTTAATGGAGCTCAAAGACAGTCATTTTGACTATTTATTTTCTCTACAGATTTCAGTGATGATTCCTTGGGTTCAGCACATAGCTCATTTGTGATTACAAGAAAGCTTAATTTTTTTTAAAGGAAAACTTAGAGAAATTGCCCAGATGAAGTTTGTTTTTGTTTTTGCCTTACAAAAACTCTCCCGGTGCTGGCTAGGTTCCTACTGAAGCGTCTGTCAGCAGCACCTTTTATTACAGCTTTTATTACTGAGCCACAGAGCTGAAATGGGAGCAAGTATCCCAGAGAGAGACCTGGGGGAGTGGTCACCTGGAGCTCTACTGATTGTGAGCATATTGATGACTAAGGCCAGGCTCGCATCCCGAGTCCTCCTCACCGAGAGTGCTAGGCACTCCCTAAGTGGTCGATGAGTTGAGTAAAATTGAGAGAGGTAAAGATGGTTTCTGCAAGAGATTCCCTGATGCTGGTGTTCAGTAGAATTACCCGTGATTTAGCAAGGCAGGAATTGGCATGGAGCAACTATCTAGGAGAAGGAGAACTTGCATAGATTTCTAAAAGCAAAGTAGAGATTTCTCTTTACAGAATGTCTTGTTGGAAGAGATTTCACTTTCATTTTTAATCTTTAAAAATACTTGTAATTTCCTACTGTTATCAGAACAGATTATACAGAATAAATTAAAGGTCACCATGTACTATCTCAGATTTATTGTATGGGTTCTGTGATAGAGTGTAGGGACACAATGGAGAGAAAAAACAAACCTGGTCTCAACATATCTGATCCTCACCTTGTGGAATTTGGTGGAGGAGGTTAACCTTAATCAGACAGTCACACAAGTAAATGGAGCACTGCAACTGTGGTACATTCCTTAAGCAGAGTTTAGGTTGCTTTGATTCTCTGAAAGATGCAAGATGCTATAAACTGTTGGTACCCTCATGTCCCTTTGGCTTGGTCATGGAGTGAGCAGTATTTCCCCTGAGGGAGAGATGAAGTATGAGTATGGCTTTGGATATACTGAGTTGCAGTAGCTTTGAGATAGCTAAGAATTGATAGCACTTAGGTAGTCAGATATAAGGGATTCTATATGTAGATTAGCTCTCTTCCAAAAGTGGGTCATATGGTGCTGATGGCCCCTGATATTTATATCTTACAACATTTGCCCCGCAGAAAGACTGACTAATCTTGCTGTTCCTGGTCCGAAGAACAAAAGTCCCAGGGAAGTTTTCTTGCATGTGCCCAACTTGGTCAATGACCAAGAGGAGATAAAGGACGACATATAGTATCTTAAAATTCAAGTCTAATTGTGCCAGGAAAATTAGATGCATGAAACTAACTTTGTGGTTGATCTACATTTTGTAGTATTTTGGATTTTCTCAGGAGCTCTGGAGTGTGGGACAACGGAGCTCAAAGACAAGGAAGGCAGCCTGGGAGATATACAAAGGAACACCCGGCTATGAGTAGTATATTATATTATATTATATTATATTATATTATATTATATTATATTATATTATATTATATTATATTATATTATATTACATTACATTATATTATATTATATTACATTACATTACATTACATTACATTACATTACATTACATTACATTATATTATATTATATTATATTACATTACATTACATTACATTACATTACATTACATTACATTACATTACATTACATTATATTATATTATATTATATTACATTACATTACATTACATTACATTACATTACATTACATTACATTACATTACATTATATTATATTATATTATATTACATTACATTACATTACATTACATTACATTACATTACATTACATTACATTACATTATATTATATTATATTATATTACATTACATTACATTACATTACATTACATTACATTACATTACATTACATTACATTATATTATATTATATTATATTACATTACATTACATTACATTACATTACATTACATTACATTACATTACATTACATTATATTATATTATATTATATTACATTACATTACATTACATTACATTACATTACATTACATTACATTACATTACATTATATTATATTATATTATATTACATTACATTACATTACATTACATTACATTACATTACATTACATTACATTACATTATATTATATTATATTATATTACATTACATTACATTACATTACATTACATTACATTACATTACATTATATTACATTATATTATATTATATTATATTATATTATATTACATTACATTACATTACATTACATTACATTACATTACATTATATTATATTATATTATATTACATTACATTACATTATATTATATTATATTATATTATATTATATTATATTACATTACATTATATTACATTACATTACATTATATTATATTATATTATATTACATTACATTACATTACATTACATTACATTACATTACATTACATTACATTACATTATATTATATTATATTATATTATATTATATTACATTACATTACATTACATTACATTACATTACATTATATTATATTATATTATATTATATTGCATGGTATCACCATTGTATATTTGTCTGTCTGTCAACTTTAATAGACTGCAAGATTCCTGAAGACTGGGATCACTTCATGTTTATTCCTGTGTTCCCAGTGACTAGAAACATAACCGTTCAAACACTCTTGATGAGTTAGTTATTGAATGAACGGCTTACTAAAAGCATGTATAAACAGTTGCAGGTAATATGACTTTGAAGTAGCTCCTTAACCCTCCTAGACTTTAGTTGTTTATCTGTATAATGTGCTTCTTAATCTGTTCTGTCTGTCATAGTTTTAAAATTCTATTATATTAAAACTTATTTTTGCTGAACGTTCAACTTTCGATAATCAGTAGGGGTGTTGTGCACGTAGCTGATTATTTTAAATTCCAGGTTAATTTCTTTTTTTTAAGATTTATTTATTTATGGAGAGGAAGAGAGTGACTGGCAGGTGGGAAGAGGGAGAGAATCTCAAGCAGAGTCCCTGCTGTGCCTGGAGTCTGATGTGGAGCTCCATTCCACCATCCTGAGATCATAACCTGAGCTGAACTCAAGAGTCAGATGCTTATAATGCTTTATATTTATTACTTTTTATTATTATTATTTTTATTATGTTGAGTTAGCCAGCATATATTAGACAAACGTTAATTTGGAAAAAGATAAAGAAAAAAAGAAAATAACAATAAGTGTTCCTTCTTCTAATGCTTTTGAACTGGACAAGATGGCGTCTTTGGTGTATCTGTAGCATGAATAAATGTTTGACTTGGAAAAAAAAAGAGTCAGACGCTTAACAGATTGAGCCACCCAGGTGCCTCTGGGTTAATTTCTACTCTCCAACCTACTGAAACCTGAAGTGGGGGAGAAAGCACCCATATGGGGTCTGCATCAAATGCATAGGGATTCATATTCTAGCTTCTCCACTCACTAGTTCTGTGTCCTTGGGGAGTTTATTGAACATTTATTTAGTTTAGTTCTTTTTTTTTAATTTATAAAATAAGAATGATAATGTAAGTTGCAAGGCTTTTGTGGTAGGTAAAAATAATGGATTTATAGACATGGAAGCATAGGAGGCCCCCAGGGCAGGGTGGTTTATTTTTCTTACCTTTGTGCCTTAGTGTGGGTGGGTTGATTGGGTTTAGTTCTGGTAATAAAACATCTGTCAGTTTTTGTTAAGTTGACCGCACTTCACACTTTTATGTGGTTTAATAGTATAATAGGGTAGTTTCATTCAGTTGTTCTTAATGTTTCCACAGAACACCAATGTTCCACAAGCTAAACCAATAATGCCAAATAATACTCATATATATCTTGATATATATATATATCTTCATATATATATCTTGATATATATATATATCTTGATATATATATATTTAATTTCAAGCTTTTACTTTATAAATTTTTCTTAAAATTTCTTTGGACTTCTGCTCGTTAAAACAGCCTATCAGGGTTAACCAAAAACCCTTTTTCATGAGTTTATGATCTGTTCAAAAAGACATTTCTGGGTACTTACAACACAGGAACAGCGTGCTATGTTATTTTCAATGCAAATTTACATCAGACTTGGGTCCTTCCCTTCTGGATTTGATAGTTAAGTATATGGGGGAAGAGTGAGTAAAGAATTTTTTGAAGTGACAGAGACACTTGTGTTGAGTTTTAAATGTAAAATCTAAGTTAGATGGATGAAGAGATGGGTGCCAGGCATGCAAGGTGGAAGTGGGCAGGAAGGGTGAATTACTCTCTTTACTCATCATGGTAGCTTTGGTTGTAAACATGTAGTCAATTCTTGTCAATAAAATCACGGTATTACCAATTTTCAGGACAGATTAAATAGACAATGGTATTTTAAAAGGAGCTCTAGGAGATCAAGAGAGAAACACGAGTTAAATAGTATCATTCCTGGGTGAGCTTCCAAAAATCTCATTTGTGATATGCCTAATACTCTGGCATCCTCTTTCAAAGTAAGACTTTTCCACAGTATCTGAGGGCTGTTGTGATGCCACATGACGTCATCTTGATGTATTTTCCTTGGCCTTCTGTGTGCCTTTTGTTACAGGGAACATGTATAAGTTAATACAAAGATGTCTGTGATCTTCACTTTCTTGTGAATTCAAAATAATTAGAATAATCTTGAATTCAATACTTCAAAATAGGATAAAATGTATAGGAATCCATGATAATGGCAGAACACCAAAATTAGATGGAAAACAAAGGAGAGCTAAATTAGAATACATTCCAGGACAGGGTATAAATACAATACTTTTAATGAAAATGCTTATTTCTAGTCAGTCTGCCAGGTCTTATAGCATTTGAATCTTGCCTTAACTCAATGTGATGAGTACCAGTAGTCTTCTCCTTTTACAGATAAGAAGTTGAAGCAGAGAGGTTAAGTGATTTACCCAAGGCAGCACAGCTAACAAGTGGTGGATTTGAACCCAGGCAGCCAGGCTCCAGAGCCAATGCTCTTTAATCTCTATTTCTCTACAGTCTCATTGTATTTGAGGGTAATACTACTTTCACCTTTCACAACATGAGTTTTTATTAACTAATTGATTAACTTGGTCATAGGCTCAGCCTTCCCTGAACCTTCTTCCCGTGTCAGTCTCTGAGCTATATGCAGGAATGGTGATCAAGGATGACATGTGCTCTGTTCTCAAGAAGCTCATTCTGGTCAAGGATAGTTCACATTTTTTTTAACCTATATTATGTTGCTTGAGCTTCAAAGGTGGTCAGAAGGCTGGCATCTATTTCCATTTTGAAGAGTAAGAAGCTAAAGAGGAGGAGGGCCCCGTGACTTCCTTGGAATAGTCTTCAGCAGGTTCTAAGTGCCAGGGTTTGAGTCCACACCCTGGTTTTCTCATGAGAAACTGATGTTCTTGGACAATTCAAACAAATAAACTGGTAGTTTAGTTGAGTTAGCTGGGTGATCTTGGATAAGTCTCTTGCCATTTGGGGATATGTTTTCCCATCTATAAGAGGAGAGGCTTGACAACATGATTTAGGGTCTGTTTCTGTTCTGATAATGTTATAATTACAGTCATAGAATGACTATTTATAATAGGATTATTGACAGCTTAATTTTGAAATATTTCATTAGTCTGTCCATTTAGTGCACTTCAGTAAAAAATCAATAGGAATATCTACAGTGAAAAATAAGAAGAGAGAAATGAGTAACTCTCACAAGGATCTCAAAGTCTCCTGGGACTGGGAAATGCAACCTAATCACACCTGGGACCATGTTTGCGTCCATATTTTGAGTACTCCTAGAAAATCCTAGAGAAGAGCTAGTGAACTGCTAATTGGGCTAGCCATTAGGGACCCTGTGTCTTCTAGCGGAATAAATGTTCTTCCCAAGGAAAATTTTGGCTTGGGGACACAACCCTGACAGTGTCTAATGAAATCCTGCTCATCTCTTTGTCCATGGCCCATTTCTGAGTCCCGGGGAAGTGGGAGATACAGGGAAGAAACTAAAGGAACATTTCATCCTTCTCCAGTGAAAACTAAGACACTGAAGAGCAAGGTAACTCTGCTTTAGAACCTGTGGTCAGAAGGCAACATAAATGGAGGGAGTGCTCTGTGTTGTTCACATTCACATAGAAGATATTTTAGTAGGCCTAAAAATGGTTTCCAAAAAGATATGTCTAAGTTTCAATTCCTGGACCCTGTGGATGTTATCTCCTTTGGAGAAATGACATCAAAGATCTTGAGATGAAGAGACCTTCCTGGCTTATCTGAATGGGCCCTAAATCCAATGGCAAGTGTCCTTATAAGAGGAGACGCCAGGCACCGAGGAGGTGATGTGGGGAATGAAGCAGGCAACAAAGTCAAGATATACCAGCAGTGGCCAGAAACTGGAAGGGCCAGGGGAACCTTTTTCTCCCTCCAGAGCCTCCTGAGGGAGTGAAGACTGTCAACATCTTGATTTTGGACTTACCTTCTAGAACCATGAGAGAACAAATTCCTGTTCTTTTAAGCTACCCACTCCACAGTAGTTCATTAGGGCGGCTATAGGAAACTAATATAGGTATTGAAGCCCCGGGAGAAGGGGGTGCCCAGGAGATGTGGGAGGACCCAGGAGAAATGAAAGCGGTGCCTGCTGGAGGATGCTGTGGTCACCAAAGTGATGCTCGTCTGGTCTATTTCCCTTGGTAACTGAAAATAGGAAGCATTCTTTAGAAGCCCAAGCGTGACTTCATGGGGAGGTGTTTTTATTCTTTATTTTTTTAAGAAAGACTGTGAATGTGACCTGAATTATCCCAGCATTAGTAAAAGCTAGGAGACAGAGGATAATTATCCTAGAACACAAAGATAGGTAAACTCTGAACTGTGACCTGGAAGGGCACAGATAATGCAAAAGACTATAGCAAATGACCCACACATACTTACTATTGTAATGTTTGACCCTTTACTGCCACAAAATTCTACAATTGGGTTCTACTTCATTTTTTTAAATTTAAGTTCAGTTATCTAACTTATAGCACATCATTAGTTTCAGATGTAGTGTTCAATAATTTACTGGTTGTGTATAAGACCCAGTGCTCATCACATCATGTGCCTTCCTTAATCTACTTTATCTTATACTATATCATCTGGTACATGTTTTCTAGGGTATCTGAAGCTGGAGAGAGATGTGGAGGAGATGCACTGACCCTCAACGTCCTTTAATCGATAATAAGACACATGACTTTGAATTCTGATCTATTGACCAGAACTAGTCAAATGAGCCCAAACTAACTACCACAGAGGCTGAGAAATATACATGTTTGGAGAAACCATGTGTCTTGGGCAACATTAATGGTTTTTGCCATGTACAAGAACAAATTGTTAATCTTGATTCATTTAATTTTCCACTGAACTGGGCTCTTGGGCACACAATGACCTTCATCAGTGATTACTTCTTGACCGAGTTGATTTAAATCTAAACTTTATTTCATATTAAAGCTGAATCCATGGTTTTTCTGAGTTCTGTAGAATAAAATTCTGATTTAAAGTGTCTAGTTTCTTGGGTGCCTGGGTGGCTCAGTGGGTTAAAGCCGCTGCCTTCGGCTCAGGTCATGATCCCAGGGTCCTGGAATCAAGGCCCACATCAGGCTCTCTGCTCAGCAGGGAGCCTGCTTCCTCCTCTCTCCTTGCCTGCCTCTCTGCCTACTTGTAATCTCTCTCTCTCTGTGTCAAATGAATAAATAAAATCTTTAAAAAATAAAAAAAAATAAAGTGTCTAGTTTCTTAAACTCTATTGCATTTAAGTAAGGAAGATCATTAATGAACCTTTCAATACAAAAAATAAAATGAGAAAAATCCCAATAGTTTTAGACAAAAATCCCAATAACTTTTAGATAAAGTTTGTATTTAGGGTATCACTTTGGCAGTCTTGATCACATTTCACAGCAGAGGCACTTTTCGAAGAAAGCATTATCATCAGGGCTCTTAAGAAAGGCAGTATTAGGAAAAACATGACTTTTTCCTTAGTTGCAGCCCCTTCCACACAAAGCCCAAGGATTGGTTTGGTGGAAACTCAGAAATGCAGGTTTTATGTCTATTACAAAGAAAAAGGAGGAAGAAATGAACATTTCGGCATCACCTGTTATTGGGCAGGACTGTGGCTAGGTGCTCTGCTTTTAATTATCTCATTGTGTGATCACACCAACCCCACGGAGTGGGCATCATTCTCCCCGGTTATAGTGGAAGAAACTGAGGCACAGAGGTTTTAAGTGACCAAGGTCGCACAGCTGACAAATAGAAGAGTGAGGCATCCAGTTGGGTCTCTCTGTCTGATTCTCTCCTCTCCCTTAGCACCTTGTCTGCCTTGTTAGGAAACCAATGCCTTGAACTTCACCGGTAGTAGGTGCTGTTGGGAGAGCAGGGTTGCTCTTGTTTAAGCACTTCTAACTGCAAAAATGGAACTCAGATCACACGCTACCAAAAAAAAAAAAAAAAAAAAAAAAAGAAAACCCTATCCCCTTTTGGAAGGTCTTTTACAAATAAGCTATTTGTTTTTGTCAAGGACAGGTTTTGGTTTCATGGGATACGACTTTGTTTTCAACGACTCATTAAAGAAAGATGACTTACTGCCCTGTTTTCTAAATCTAGTCACAGACCACAATCATTTGCAGGAAATGGAATGTTTACTCGAGTTTATTATACAAGGCTCTGGATATGAGCTGTGGGATTTTTACACCTCATAGCAACGGTATTACAATTTATTTACAACTTCATGTTGGCAGCTGCACAAACTCTTATGAAAAAGGACAATCACACCTTGGGGACCAGTAATTATAGGCAAAGGTATAAATTGGGCAAAGCAGTGTAAGCATTTGGCACTTAAGTTGAAGAGAATAGAAATGGCTCTGGCAATTGGACAGAAAGCCAGTCTCTTGTTCGTTATGAGGCCATGAACTAATTAAACTGAACTTGTCAGAATGGACGGATGAATACATTGAACTGGGTTTTGGCACTGACTGGTCCCACGCTCATGAAAACCAAGTTGTTTTAGTGATGTCATCATTTGGAACTTCTAACTATGATATCACTTTTGACAGGATTAATGTGGAATTAATACCATATGTACAAGCATTAATAGGTATTGACTTTGAACACTCAGTGATCATTTGAGGTTGGTCTCCAAAGGAAAACTATGAGATAGGCCTTCCTAGCATCTCCCGTTATCAAATGTCAAACCCAGATTAGACAAGGATTTCAAGACGTTTATTACAATTCCTCCAGGACAAATCCATAGATGTGTTTCTAAAAAATATTTTCACAGAGACATGGTTAAAAACATGTTTTATTTGTAGTAATATTGTATTAGGAGATGAGTGGACCTAAAATTAAGTTCACAGTTAACTAAAAAGAAATTGTGCAGAGTTCTTTTTGTTTTTTTAAATGAAACTTTTGGGTTTTAGTTGCAATTAAAATTAAGACATTAGATGTTCTGGTGCTTATGTTTTCTAATTTTCCAGAGTAAATAAACTCTGTTACTTTTCACACCTATGAAGACACTGTCTGGTAAAATTTATCTTGTTTATGCTCATCACAACAGGTTCTTCTGAATCTTAGGGGTGAAGAGTGTATAGTAGTTTTTATATGTATTTAATACCTTCTATGTTCTGGGCATTTTTTGATATCTCTTCAGATTCCTTATAATTAATTCCTTACATTTACATAGAAATGAAATTCTAGAAAGTGTTATTTCATCCATGTAACACCACAATCTGCATGTATATAAGTTCACACCTAAGCAAAAGGACAGAAACTCAAGATGGGACCCTGAATCAATGGGAAGCTGGGGTTAAGCCAGGTGTTCTTTTGGATAGTGTAATGCAACTTCTTTAGCAGGACTCTCTGTGGGATACTTATATAGTTGGTCCCATCAATCCTCACAACAGTCTACTTCATAGTTAAAGGGACCAAGGCTCTTGCTCAAGGTAACTGTCAATGGAACTCACATCTGCCCTGTTCCAAAGGCCATGCTTTTTCTAATAGGTACCCTGCCTGCCTACTACTCTGCCTGATTGGAGCTAAGAAGCAGGTATATCAGATGCAGAAGAAGCAGGTTGAGCTTGTGTTCACAGTATGAAGTCAACATGGTGGACCAGGAACCCATGGCTCCAGTGCAGGCGTGGGTACGTGCTCATTGCCTCACTTTGGCAAATCCCACAGCCTCTTTTCGTATGTTTCTCCTTTAGGATAACATTTGCTCTAGGGGATCCTGTGAAAACCTAAGCCAACACTGCTAAGTGCACAAAATACTGTTGAAATGTTTGCTATTATTTTTTAGGGTTGTGATGTTTCTCGATGGGGGTAGGTCAATAGTCTTTATGGGTACAAGTGAATTATTTAATAAAACATACTTGGTTTCTTAAAAAGTTTAACTACTGGCCCAGAGCAAACACAACAAGGGGCATCTCTTTCTTTCTTTCTTTCTTTCTTTCTTTCTTTCTTTCTTTCTTTCTTTCTTTCTTTCTTCTTTCTTTCTTTTTCTTTCTTCTCCTTCTCCTCCTCCTTCTTCATCTTCCTTTTTTTTTTTTTTACACAAAGATTAAAAAGAGGTTGGGTGGTGGAACCCACATAGCCTAGCAGCATAGCCTTGGGAATAAAGTTGTCCCTCCAACTTTACCTGATCACCAGCAGGGGTTCCTTGGACAAGACAATCAAACTTATGAAGTGTAAGTTTCCAAAACACAAGAACAACAGTACCTCTCTCTGTGGGTTGCTGTGCTAGTTTCGCAGGGCTGCCATGATAAAGTACCATGAGCTAGATTGTTTAGACAACAGAAATTTATTGTCTCAAGGTTCTGGAGGCTTGAAGTCTAAGATCAAGGTGTTGGCTAGGTTCCTTTCTTCTGACAGCTGTGAGGAAAAATCTGCTCTATGCCTCTTTTCTAGCTTCTGGGGGTTTGCTGGCAATCTTTGGTATTCCTGGGCTTATAGAAACATCACCCCAATCTCTCCCCTCATATTCACAAGATGTTCTCCCTATGTGTGTGTGTGTCTGTGTCCAAATTTCCCCTTTTTAAAAGGACATAAGTCATATTGGATTGGAGCCCACCCTAATGACTTCATCTTAACTAATTATATCTGCAAGGGCCTTATACCCAAATAAAATCACATTCTGAGATCCTGGGGGTTACGGCTTCAACATATGAATTTGGGGGGTGGATAATTCAACCCATAACAGTTGTTTTGTGGATTAAAAATAATGAGATAATGCACATAAAATGCCTAGTACATTTGACTCATGGCTGGTACTCTGTGCTAATAGAGCTTCACTCCTGTTGGTTAATGATGCTTTGGAGTTAGGGGGAGAATTTGAAATGTGGAATTGATCTCTTTATGGCTCTGCACAGGAACTTTATCACAAGGACTAGAAGCTGCACTTGTAGTTATTAATTACTGTTTTCTCACAGTTCTTTTGGACTTTTTCCTTGGTTTGTGGGCTTTTGAGGGAAGTCCAGCTCTACATACAAGCCAATATGTCCTGCCCAGCCACCTGCTCTGGATTCAAGTCAACTCCCAGGGGTTTTGTAACAGATGTGTAAAATGTTCCAGGCTACCTTTTCATCATTTATATTAAAATTTAAAAAAAAACTTAGATGAAAAGTTTGACCTGATGCATTCTATGCAAAGAGTACATTCGTGGCTCATTAGAAAGAACAGGCTAAATTTCACAAAGAAATTAATAAACGGATACAATAAAAAGTAACCATTTATGGGATGCCTAATTTCATGTAGGCATACCAACATATTGAGCTACTCATGCAATAATCCTGAAAAGTAGATACTATGGTTTCTGTTTTGTAGACTGGGAAACCAAATCTCAGATCAAATACACCACTGAAGGTTAACAGTTGGAAAGTGGCTGAAGTGGACTTCATGGTCAGTTGCTCAGTGTGCTCGTCCCACGGCCCAACAGAGAAAAGGATGGTGTGGATGTTGGCAGGGTGGGTGAAGGAATCCCTGTTTCCTGGGACTGCCCTCCTGCCACTGTCACCTAGCATTTCAGAGTATCCATTTTCCTATTGGAACAATGGAGGCCAAGCTGTCCTTTGCATGGGGGGTTTAGAAGGATTGTGGGTGAGACTCTATGACACAGAATTTAATTCATTCAGGAAGTCCAAAACACTTTGTTGAAGAAATAAGACAAGGAACAAGTAAATGAATGAGAAAATTCAAAGAAAGGCTGTTGAAGACTAAGCATGAGTTTATAAGCATATATAGGGAATGTGCTTGAGTGTACGCACTATAATTTTCTATAACTTTCAAAGTTATTTAAAAGGCAGAACCTGTTACAAAATAAGCCAATTCTGATTTGGAAGCAGTTATTGAGCATTTGTTGTGGGTGAGGTAAAGTTCTAAATGTAATTTATTCCCCACTGTGACTCCATGAAGCAGGTGTTATGTCCAACACCATTTATAGATGAGGCACCGAGAAGTTAAGCAATTTGCCTGAGGTTGCCCAGTTTATGTGCATCACAAAGCCAGATTTTGAATCCAGGCAGGCTGGCTCCAGAGATGGCTCCCACTTACCATGTTTACCATCTCCCCTGTGGGAAGATCCACACCCCTGAGAACAAGAGATCAAGCTTCCTCCCTTGGATTTGCTTCTTATCAGCTCGTGTAACATTGAACAAGATGCTTAGATTCTCCAGGTCTTGGTCTCCTCTTCTATAAAGAGGGAGATTAGCCATAAGAGACTCTTATCTCACAAAACAAGCTGAGGGTTGCTGGGGGCTGGGAGGGTAGGGATAGGGTGGATGGGTTATAGACATTGGGGAAGGTTTGTGCTATGGTGAGTGCTCTGAAAGGTGTAACCCCGATGGTTCACAGACCTGTACCCCTGGGGCAAATAATAAATAAAAAAAGAGGGAGATTATGATCTATCTCATAAGACTTGAGTGAGGATTAAATGAGTTAATTCCTACTAAATGCTTAGAACAGTTCCTGGCACACAGTGGGTCCTCAGTGAATGTTAACCACTATATGGTAATTGTGACTGTTGTGCTTTGGGAGAGATTAAAGCCACATTGGGGCATTAGATAAAGAACCCTAGCCTCATTTGCTGTTATAAAGGCTAGGATCTCTATTAATATCCAAATATTTCAGCACTTGGTCTTGACTTGGTCTTAGAAATTGACAACCAGAGAAATAGTTTCCTGTAAAGAAAGAAAGCAGGAGAATTCTGTGGTAAATCACTTATCTCTCCTTTAGAGACATATTTTCATTGCTTTGTATAATTTTGCCCAACTGATTCTCTTTAAAAATGTTTTAAGTAATTTTACACTTATAAGCATATATCAACATTTACTACATTCTAGGCACTGTTCTAAGCATTTTGCCTCTATTATTCTCTTATTTAATTCTTAAAGCAAGTCTGTGAAATAATATTATTATGTTCTCCAGTGAATGGATGAAGAAAATAAGGCACAGAAGGTTTAAATATCTTGCTAAAGCCACTTAGCTGGTAAATGGGAGAGCTAGGGTTTGATCCCTAGAGGTCTAACCCAAGGACCTATCTATATAACCGTTCTGATTAAATACATCTGTAGCACTAAGATTCTTATTTGTCTAAATGAAAATAGCAAATGTATTTGTCTCATTTTATAAAACCCCAATTAATTCTAATTTCTATGCTTGGGTAATTCAAATTTATAATATCAATGGGCTGAATATGTTACCCTCAAAGTATCTGGTATTTAGAAAACCCACAATTTATGAGAGTCTTCTTGGGAAAGAGAGAGGTTGAAAGAGAGAGCATGAGAGAAATTTGAAGATGCTAGGCTGTTAGCTTTGAACATGAAGGAAGGGACCATAAGCCAAAGAAAACAAGTTGCCTCAAGAAGCTGGAAAAGGCAAGGAAACAGATTATTTTGTGGAACCTTCTGAAGGAGTGCTGTCCTGTTGACCCATTTTGGATTTCAGTAAAAAAAAAAATGACATTGCGTTGTTTTAAGCTCCTGAATTTGTGGTAATTTGTTACAGAATCAAAAGGAAGCTCATATCTCTGATATGGACCTATCAGCAGTTTTGGTGCTAACTGTATGAATTATGCACTTTTCTCCCCAACCTCCCATAAGGATTACTTCCTTTGCTCAGAGATAAAGGAGAATGGCACACCAATCCCACTCCTAGGCATACAAGGAAAATAAATGAAAATATATGTCTACACAAAAACTTGCGCACACATACATGTAATAACCTTATTCATAATAACCAAAATGTGGAAACAGTGTAAATGTACCTCAAATGATGAATGCATAAAAAATATGTTATCTACATAGAATGAGATATTATTCAGGAATCAAAAGAAACAAAGTACGGATAAAGGCCAAAACATGGATGAGTCTTGAAAATATTGCACTAAGTGAAAGAAGCTAATCCCATGAGACCACACTTGTGTGTTTCAGAATAAGCAAAACTGTGGAGACAAAAGTATTTTAGTGGTTTCTGGAGGCTAGCAGTATGAAGTGGAAGGTGGCAAGTGATGGCTAAGGGGTGTGAAGCTTTTTTTGTGGAGGGGGTGAAAATGTCCCAAACTTAGACCCTGGTCATGGCTGCATATACTAAAAATCACTGATGTGCTTGCTTTGAAAGAGAGAATTTTATAAAAGTGAGTAACATCTCAATAAATATGTACAGAAAAAAAGGTAAAGAAAGCAGTTTTTTATACTTTAAGCAGTAGGTACTCCCACGTTTTATTTGATTGTTGTATTAGTGAGGGTTCTTCAGAGAAAAAGAACCAACAGGAGATATATAGATATATATCTCCTAAATATTTACCAAATGTTTGTTCCTTTCCCTAGTACAGAACAAAGCAATTTAAGGAAGCAATTTCCTGAAACACAGGACCTTGGAGAGCCCAGCACTGTAGTTAAGAAAAGACCATCCATATTCTAGAAATACCTTTCCTGGTAGTTCTGACATGAGCTATACAACTAAGTGCCAGTTGCAGTGTGGAAAGATGATGCCTTGTTCAAATTAGGATAACCTCCAACGAGGTCTAGAATACATGAAAATCATGTAATCCAAGATTTTACTCACCTGAGGGAACAAAATATTTTTGCTGGCCCCAGTTCACCTTCTTTCACACATTTTACAATGTGTGGTATTTTAATCAATGTCAACCTGCTGCAAATTTCAGAGTAGAGGCTTTAGAAATGCCTAATATCTTTTTTCTTCCATTTGCCCCTGGTGGCATTTGACTCTACAAGAAGATATATGCTCCTTTCTTCACTGTCTGCCACACAGTAAATTAAGCATTAATTGAAGAGGTTCTTGAAAATCGAGACTGGCACTTAATGCATACATATCCAAAAAACAAGGAAGGAAATTCTAATGTTTAAAACAAAAAGGTATGTCTATACTATGCAGGGATATGAAGTTGATAATGAAAAGAACAGGGAGGATGATTTAGTTCAGAGTGCTGCAATAGAAGAACAGAGGAGATACATAGTTGTCAGCACTCAGGGGAAGGAGGGGAGTGTGGAAGATGCCTGCAGCAGCAGAAATTACCTGGGAGATCGTGGAATTCCAGGCTTGTTTTTAGCCTTCTTGTCAACCAAGTCATTGATAGTTTCAATCTTGGATCTCCCTTTGACCCTACTTCTCATGTCCACCTTGTTTCAAAAGTGACCATCCAGCTCCTTGACCTAGAGCTCTGCCCATCCCCATCTTCTCTGAGGACTAAGATTTGATGAGTGGGAATGCTTCTTTACTTTGTATGTGTCCTTCCATGGAGAGAGCACCCATGAGGGTAACGCTTCTGGCCTCTCATGTTGCCTCATTCCGCGGTTCCTGAGGGCTTTTCCGATTACTGAGTTATGAAGGAGAAACTGGACACACACAGCCCGATTCTGTTCTCTCCCCCTTTCTCTCTTGGAAACTAGATTCCTACAGAGAAAGCTTGCTCTCTCTTCTCCAAGCAGGACAGAGTTTGTAGAGATTTGCCTCTTATGAGGTGACCCAGCACAGCTTGTGGTGGGCTGTAGATGGTTGTGTAATTCTGGGGTTTATTGTGAGAAGTCCAATTTCTCCTAGACCTAGTCTTTACCAGTAACGAATCTAACATTTTATTTCCCATCTTCCAACATCTTTATTTTATGTATAGTTCCTTCACACTGGGGTGGAAAAGAGACATCTTTCTTGGAGGGAAGTCCTGGAAGACATCTTCCCCACTCCCGTCTTGTCTTTGATCTCTCTATTCTGGTCTCAGCATATTTATACCTCATAGTGTCCTTTCCTGGCACCTAGCTCTGCAAAATAGGACGATGTGTACACTTTTGAAAGAATCATCTAATAGGCATGTGATCATGGACTTTTTGTTAATTTTTATTCATTTCTGTATTTTAAAGATGAAGATTTAAAGAGAAGACATGTTCTTTTAAAAATTTACATTTGGAAGATGCATATACTCATCCAGTTGGTTATTCTATGAATATGGATATTTATTAAGCACCTACAACATGCCACAAATTGAGAATAGAATTTCGTTTTGGTCTTCAAACACCTACTATTCGAAAGGAAGCTATAGTCAACCAAAGACATAGGTTGTAAGCTCAGTGATAGATATATGAAGAACATTCTATCAAAAATGGCTTGGTCAAGATGACATATTGAGATGTTTTTGTTGCAGGGGAAAGCACATTTGGCCTAAAGATATATGTTATTCTATTCCATCATAAATCAGAGCAGCCTAATTATTGACTTATAAAATATCAGAACTGGATGACTGAAGATCTTCAAGATAAGATTTTTGTTTTATTTATTTATTTTGTATCCCCTCAGCCTAAAAGCATATCTGGCATATAATAGGTGTTCAACATATATAATATTACATAATATATATTTTAAATTTATATATATGTGTATACATACAACATATATATGTTTTATCAGTTCATCTTCCATCTATCCGTTTCACAAATATCTGAGCTTATACTAATAAATGCTGAGTATATAGTTGTTTTTTTTTAAGATTTGTTTGTTTATTTGAGAGAGAGAGAGAGAGCTTGTGCCCTGGGGGGTGGAGGGATAGAGGGAGAGGGAGAGAGAACACCTCAGCCAGACTTCCCACTGAGTGCAGAGCCCCATGCATGACCCTGAGATCATGACTTGAGCCAAAATCAAGAGCAACCCCAATTGCACATAAGTATTTGAGCTTGCTGTTATCATATTCACCAGTATCACATTGTTCCAAAAAAAGGTCTAAATAAGGCCAGAGTGGGATGTATGGTGAAGTTACATAGTACGTCTTTGGGAGTGGGGAGAACTGGGATCATTATACTACTCTGCCAAAAGATTGTTGACCTGTCCTCTGCCCCCTTCTTCAAAACATCCTAGTAATATGACACCTAAAAAGTATAGTAACATAACCACAGTGATATTAATTCTTAGGACCTAAAACTCAGAATAATATTTTAGCCTCTAATTACACAGCCCAGCAAAGACTGCTGTATTTAAAGGGGAGCTTAGAGCCTATTTACTTCCATCTGTTTATGTTACAGATGAGGAAGCTGAAGACAGGAGAGATGGTTGGTGGAAAAGCTGGTATTAGAACAAGAATTCCAGTCCATTAAACTTTCCACTTGATTTTGAACTGTATGCAGCTCTGTAATGGTTGAAAGAATTAAGACCCCATCATACAGATTGTTAACTAAGGGATGAAGTTACATCCTTGTGGTCAGAGAGCAATGCGAGGTCTCTCCGTTTTATTTGACAATTTGTACCTTCCATTCTCCTTCTCTCATTGTAGGGCACTCAGCTAATTTTGAAAGAGGAAGAAGTGAATGTTCACTTGGAGTCCACGATGCCGTGAACCTGAGGTATGATATAGAACTTACAAATTAGATATTAACTTGTAACGTGATCTGGCCGTGAGGAAAGCCAGCCCTGCTGGGGCTGGCCTGTGTGAGGAGTCAAGCTGCAGGAAGGGGAATAATCCCCCTTTATATGGCACTGGTGAGACTGCACCTGGAAAACAGGCCCCTGTTCCAAGCCTCGGTACCCAGGCCATGTGGACGCGGAGAAGGAAACTGTATGATTCATTCGTAGCTGGAGGAAATGACCTAGAGGGGTGAGATTAAAGAGCTTAATGGGCTTGACTTCCTCCCCCAGCCAGGGACCCCTGACAGTGGAGAGGCTCACTTGCGGGCCCACAGTACTGAGGTCTTTGGGTCCTTGAAGTAGGGGGTCCTCCAACATCTGGCTCTGCTGTCCCGGTCTCATTGTGTAGCCTCTGCCCCCTCCTCTTTATGCTTCTTTTTCCTCTCTGGACTCTTTGCTTCTCAGATTTTCCAAAGTCTTTCCTGCCTTTGGCCTTTTGTGTCTGTACCTCCTTCTGCCTAGCAGCTGCTTCCTGCGGCCACTGTCAGATATCGGCCGCGATGTCATGCTTCAGGAGCGTTCCCTGGACTCCCTGGCATCATGGGACATTCTGTTACCTGCTCTCCTAACACCTGCCTATCTCTGTGCCCGTCTCATCTCACCTTGAGTGGCCAGCTCAGTGCATCTCTCTGTGGCACCAGAAGCTGCATCTGTTTTGTCCAGTGCTCTAGTATATCCCTGGCTTGTTGGAGGGGTCATTACTCTCTGCCAAGAGAGAGGAGGAAGAGCAATCTGCAGGTGTGCGTGGTGCGAGCGCATCGAGTCTGTGTGCCTCTGCTTGGGTGGTACCACTTGCTCTGGATGCTCTGCGGCTTCTCTTGACCCGACCAGATGCAGCAAGCACAGCCTTAGTCCAGGAGACAGAAAATACGATTCCAGTTCTCTCTCTCTCCTGCTTATCAGACGGATGATTGGAGGCAAATCACTGACCCTCCCCAAGACTTGGCATCATAGTCTAAAATAAAAAAACATAATGCCTTTTCTTCAGGGATCTGAGAATTCAATGTTAAATCCCTTCATGACCATTGCATGTTTACAAATACAAGGGCGCTCCTTTACTCGAATGTCTGTTCCTTACTATCATGTCATGATTACCCCAGACATTTGCTTCTCTCTTGGAATATAGGATAATCCTGTCAGTTCAGTATCCAGAGCTGCAGTGGGGGTGGGTATGGGGAAGGAAATGGGGCAAATGGAACACGGTAGTGAGGGTGGAGGCAGCGGAGGCAGGGGGAGTCACGCTCCCCCACTCAGCTCTATACCACCCCTTCCATCATGGTGGCACCGAGCTAGGCAGGGCTCCTCCTCACTGCACTCACATGACCAGTATGGTGTGAAGATCCCCATGTGTTCAGGGAGGTGGGATGAGTGAATGCACTGAATTAAACTTGGATCGCATCTCTTCAGTAGGGCATACAGGGGCCGGGGGGGGGGGCGGGGCTGGGCTTCAGCACCTTTCATCGCTTTGCAGCTGCTGATTACTTACATGCCTGGTGACCGCCCCCCTGTCCCCCAGGTCTCAGTGCCTTGCACACAGTAACTGCTGTCTGTACTTGGCAAGAGGAAAGAAACAAGTGCCATTTAAAACAAAAATGGATTCTAGCCTCATTCTGTCCCCTCAGGAAGTGTTCAAAATAATTCAAGTTCAGGAATATAGTTATTCTACTTAGATGGGTGGGCCAGGCCGAGAAGGAGACCTGTGCACACTCCCTGCATCCAGGGGTGTGGCTGTGAACGCAGGTGCTGAGTCACAGGGCTGCGGACTGAAAGCTGGCGCCTCTCCCGGGCAGCTGGGTGCTTGAGTCCCTCAGTCTCTAGTTTCCTGATCTGTGATGTGGGGATGGGATCTCTACCCACTCAGTGAGTTCTTGTGGGGATTGACTGGGGTAAATATCTAGCGTATGGAATCGGGCCTGGCATGCAGGGACCGAGCAATGAGTAGCAGCTTTTTTTTTAAAAGAATTATGATTGATCTTAATTATTTGTGGATTCTGTATTCGCAAATTGACTTATTGCTAAAATTTATCACAGCATCCAAATCCATGTTCATGGTGGTTTCATGGTCTTTGTGAACAATGCCGCACACATTTTGCTCTGAGATGAAGCAAGGTGCTCTTTGCTGTAAATGAGCTTCTTTTTCAGTATGTACTTAGTGCTCTGCGTTTTATTCTTGTGCTTTATCTCAGTGATGTTTTAGAGGTTTAAATGGCCCCCAACCCTAGGGCTGGAGGGCTGTCTCATGTCCCCAAGTGCAAGGAGACTGTGATGTGGCTTACAGAGAAAATACATGTGTTAGATTACCTTTGTTCAGACTTGAGTAATAGTGCTATCAGTAGTGAATTCAATGTTAACGGGTTAATATGTATTAAGTAAGACGTCTTTAATCACAGCCACATGTTAAACAAGTTTATGTATTGATTGGCTGATAAAAATTTTGTGACCAGAGGTTTGTAAAAACCAAACCGTACATTTTTCCTAGGAGTCATGGCTCAGTATTCACTAATTCAGTCTTTGTGGTGACTTTATGGAGCATAGCTAGTGCAAATAGTGAGAATCTACTGTACTTTCATGTGCAGCCTCCCAAGAAAAGGATGGAGTGCTTGGGGTTCAGAAGAGCCAGGAATATGCAGGAGTGATAGCTCTCTCTGCCTCTCTCTCCAGATATATGTATGTATGTATCCCTAGAACTGATGAGAGCCTACGGAGGAATGCAGACAACATTCTCGCTGGCTGGGAATGGCCCATCCTTCCAGGTAAGAATCTTTACCTTGGCGAGATGGAGATCGGTGACTTTTGACCAGCAATGGTTCTTCCCAGGCCCCACCTGTGGTCAGAAGTCAGCCCATTTCTCCTGGAAAGAAAATGTACCAAAGAGTTTTGTGGTGAATACAGTAGTGATGATCTGCTGCTTTTCTGCTATTAATGTAGCTTGATCCACACTCATAGGTTGTGATGCAGAATTAGAGAAATGAAAGCAGGTTTCCCCTGTATACTCTTAAGTTGGCTTTAGCACAAAGAGATGGAGTGAATGTATTCATATGTATAATTCATCACTTCCAATTGGACAGCCTAAGGAAAACATTGACTCAGTTCCTCCACTCAGACAGAAGGACAGACATCCTTGTTCTTCTTCTCCCTTCCCCCTTGTGCCCTTCCCAGCCTGTTCTTCATTTATCCATCCTTTTCACCTCTGTTTATCATTTACTACATAGAAGCTGCTCTACGCTGTTGGTGCTAAGGGAACAAAGTCCTACGTTATAGCAACAATTAGGCTCAGCACACTTATTTTCTCTTGGGTCCCCTAGAGTTTTCTCTTCATCTTTACCCCTTCTGAATTCTTCCTCTGCCCTCTCATTTAACAGCTATTTGAGAAGTGTCTATCATGGATCAGGGAGAGGAGGATTCCAGAAGGAAAGGTCAGTGATGACAATTTTTCCCTTAAAGTAATTCATAGTCTAGAGAGTTTGCATCTTACTCCCTCCACCTACACCTTAATCTTTGTGCCTTATTCTTTTTTAAAAAGACGTATTCATTCTAGAGATGGGGGAGGGGCAGAGGGAAAGAATCTTCAAGCAGACAGCCTCCCCCTCTCTCGCTGAGAGCAGAGCCCAACACAGGGCTTGATTCCATCACCCTGAGATCATGACCTCAGACGAAACCAAGAGTCGGACACTCAACCAACTGAGGCACCCAGGAGTCCTGTGCTTTATTCTTAAGTCTGCTCTTGGTGTGTGAGGATCGCCTGACCTTTGCCATTACTTCTCATCTCCTTTCCCTTTACTCTTTGCATAGGCAATTTCATCTCAAGTCCATGGCTGGCGCTATCAGCATTTTAATCACCACCCGTTACACCCTTGTATCCTGACCTCTCAGTCTCTGCCAAAGCCTGGACATGTGGGTACACCTCTCTGTTGTGCATTTTTCCCTGAATATGACCAACAAATTACTTCATGCTGCACAGCTCATGAGGAGGGGACTTAGGAAGGAACAGATTAACTAAATGACAAACCAAATTCATAATACATGACTTCAAGGAACTGTAGGAAATGTACCAATTGAAAAACTCTGGTGTTTTCCATGAAATATTTCAGTAATGTAAGCACTTGAGAAGACATTAGAAAAATGTGAATTAAAATGAGATTTTTATGGTGAGCAATAGAACCATTGCTGGTATTTTGGTTTTATTAAATGTGATTACTCTAAGTCAAAGAAGTGGATATATTTGAAAACAAACAAAAACTTTGAACACAAAATTCCTTCCAAAATAAAAATGCAAATTTCAAAGTGAGTACATGAAAACCCTCCATTGTGTGTCAGTATATTTCTCTAATCCCACTCTCAGAGAGTTTAGAGTAAATGCTCTTGTTTGATCCAAAGATGTAAAATAAGTGACTCGACAAGTTTCAACTGAAATCCTCATCCACTCCTACGCCCGTCATCTCATACCCACCTGTTCTGCCCCCTCACAGTGTTGGTTGGTGGCACCATAAAAGCAATATGTGCACATTCTTTGAAAAGCCAAATGCCAGTAATAAGTAAAAAATTAACATCATCCCCCATTCCTACCCTTCTTCCAGAATCTAATTCCTTAGTAGGATTTTTTATGTTTACATTTCTTCTACTGTTACTAAAGTAATGTTAACCAATTTACTTACATATTTTTCTTTTGACCCTTTGCGGTGAAGATTAGACCATCAGATCACATACACTACTCCCCAGTTTTGATAAATGCTATATTTAAAATTGTGTTTCTTTCTTTTTTCTTTTATTGAATTAACATATAATATATTATTTGTTTCAAGGGTACAGGTCTGTGAATCATCAGTCTTACAAAATTCACAGCACTCACCATAGCACAAACCCTCCCCAATGTCCATAACCCAGCCACCCTACCTCTCCCCTGCCCCAGCAACCCTCAGTTTGTTTCCTGAGATTAAAAGCCTCTTATGGTTTGTCTCCCTCCCTGGTCCCATCTTGTTGCATTTTTCCCTCCCTTCCCCCCACAAATCTTCGTCCTGCCTCTAAAATTCCTCATATCAGAGATATCATATAATAATTATCTTTCTCTGATTGACTTATTCTGCTTAGCATAATATCCTCTAGTTCCATCCACGTTGTTGCAAATGGCAAGATAAAATTATGTTTCTTGTTCCACCAAATCAAGAGAAGATTTCTTGCTTCTCACTATTTTTGTTTTATTTTATTTTATTTTTTTTAAGATTTTACTTATTTATTTCACAGAGGGAGAGCGATCACAAGGAGGCAGAGAGGCAGGCAGAGAGAGAGAGGGGGAACCAGGCTCCCCGCTGAGCGGGGAGCCCGATGCGGGCCTCGATCCCAGGACCCTGAGATCATGACCTGAGCCAAAAGCAGAGGCTTTAACCCACTGAGCCACCCAGGCGCCCCTCACTATTTTTAATGAGAAAATTAGAGCCTCAACATGCTCTTGACCTCCCTGCATCCTTGCATCACCCAAGTGGTGTCAGCTATATGATTACTTACCCAATATTGGAGTTTTAACATTTATATTTGTTTTATGATTATATTTGTTTTGCTTTCTTTTTTGAAAATTGATTCTAAAAATTTGAAAGCAAGCAATTAGCCTTTACAGTATTATGATGTTATCAATGTAATAGCAGTAACTGTGCATAGAACCAAGTGATTCTGAACTCAGAGTGAAGGGAATATAATTCTACATCATTTAAGACTGACAAAGAATGCTTCCAAAATTAAGTTCACATAGGCTCTTTATTTCCATTCTGATTGCTCAGAATCATGATACATTTTAGCTTATTTTATACTTAAACAATAATATTACATATCCTTTATTTTTTCTTGACGTTTCTAATTGGTTTCTTTTATTTGCTGGTAGAAGAACCATCCACTTTAACATATCCACAGAATTTCTTGGTTTTAAAAATCATATTCTTTAATAAACTCTACTTTTTCTTAAAGATAAAACTATTGAAGTGCTCTGAATTCTGTTCAAATTTGGACTTAGTGCTTTATAAGCCTTCTGCAGAGCTACTTTTCCAGAATTTCCCCCATTATATCTTGCATTAATCAGGCTTGTTTTAAAGGCTATAATTAAAAAAAAGAAACCAAACAAGAAAAAAGAAAGAAAGAAAGAGAAAGAAAGAAAGAAAGAGAAAGAAAGAAAGAAAGAAAGAAGGAAGGAAAGAAAGAAAGAAAGAAGAAAGAAAGAAAGAAAGAAAGAAAGAAAGAAAGAAAGAAAGAAAGAGAAAGAAAGGAAGGAAGGAAGGAAGGAAGGAAGGAAGGAAGGAAGGAAGAAAAGAAAGAAAGGCTATAATATCTCCAAATTTCAGAAGGTTAAAGTCTATTCCTCACTCACATCCCAGTCCAACTAGGAAGAGAAGGCAGTTGTGTTTTAGTCAGATTTTCTGGAAACAGACATCACCCTCAGGTGTTTCACCATCTTCCAGATCTCTATCTTCTCTGCAGTCAGCCAGTGGCCAGGTAGGTTGGCGATGGGGAGGGCATGTGTGCTACTAATGTCTTTGTGCTAGAGGTGGCACGCATGACTTCTGTTCATATTCCACTAACAGGAACAGTAAGATGGCCTATGTGGATGGAGGAAGGCTTGGAAATGGATCCACTGCTTGACTAGGAAGAGGTGGAGAACCCAGAGTCTAAAAACACTCCTGAGTTAATCACACAGATTCCTCTTCTTATATCTTCTTTTGCTTTGTTGGAATTTATAATCAAGTTTGTTTGTTTTTATCCTCAGAAGTCTGCAGAAGACAAATGTTCAAGTTCCTTTCATGTCTAGAAATTTCTTTTTTACTCTCCCACTTAGTATTATGACTAGGTATTGAATTCTGAGTTCAGAATAACACAGTCCATTGCCCTGCTATCTTGCAGCATTTAAAAAAAATTCTTCATGTTCTATCTTCTCTTTTTCTAGAAATCTTTAGGGTGAAGGATGATCCTTTTGGGTTGACCCTTCAAGATTTTACTTTATCTTATATCATTTTTCTTTTCTTCATTTCTGTTTTGTGGTCTGGGGTATTTTCCTCAGACCATAATATTAAATTTAAAAAATAAAATTCAGCCATCATGTTTTAAATTTCCACAAATACTTTCTTGTCTCCTGATCAATCCTTTTATGTCGACTTATGTTTATCTTATTGATGTGATCTTTTCTCAGCTATCTCTGGGAATCCTCATTAAGATCATTTTAAATGTTCTCCTATTCTATGGAATTTCTCTGTTCCAGTATTCTTTTGTTTACCTTGATTTTTCTATTTTGTGGACTATTTTTTCCTTTCACATGGTTGGAAACCCTTAGTTGTTAAGTAGATGAAAGAGGTTTTCTTTATGGTTAGATCTGTTTCTCTGATTCATGTGTCTTATAAGTCTGTATAAGAGAAATATTTTTTTAATATTCTGGAAAATTAACATACCAGAAGTCCTAAACTTTTCTAGAAACATCTGTCCATTTTTCCCAAAAGGCAAAGCTCATCCTATTTAGTGTCTGTGGTTTGCAGAATAATGGTCTCCCAAAGCTGTGTGCTTACTAATCCCCGGCCCCTGTGAACATGTTATGTTACGTGGGGCAAGAGGACATTAAGGTAACAGATGCAGCGAAGGTTGCTGATATTTTCAGTTTGAAATGGGGGAATTATCTTGGAGTATCCAGTGCGCCCAGTGTAACCACAAAGATTTTTCTAAGTACAAGAGAGAAGCGGGGAATGTGGTTGGCATCTGGTAGCTGGGAAAGGCTAGGAAACAGATTCTCCCCTGTAGTCTCCAGAAGGAACACGTTGTTGCTGAGATCCTACCTTTAGCTTAGTTAGACCTATCTTCTATTTTTGATCTCCAAAACTGTATCTGATAATAAATTTGTGTTCTTTTAAGCCACCGAGGTTGTGGTAATTTGTTATAGTAGCACTAGGAAACTGACAGTCTTGTATTAATGTTCGACACAGGTGGCTCTTCTCTCCTTTATAAAAACTCCTCTCTTGGATGCTGGGTTCTCACACTCTCATGTTTCCCATCACCTCTCTGGTCTTTTTTGGAGTCTCCGTCTCATGACCTCTATATATTGAAGGACTCCGTGGACAGGAAATTGGCAATCTCCTGGATGGTATCATCCATACCATAATGATTTTAAATATTGTCTTTAGATTTAGATATAATCTTTAGGCTGGTGGCTCCAAAAGGTTTATCTTGAGCTGAGAACTCGTCCGTATATTTATAGCATTGTGTGTTCCTTTGCTTAACTGATAATCCCATGTAGGTATTTCACAGCTGTCTCAAGTTTGACATTTCAAAATTAACTCATAATTTCCCCTTGAATTTCATGGTTCCTGCCTCACTCAGCTATGGCCACAAGAATGCTTCAGAATAAAATACCTCCCAAATTTAGTATCCATACACATGTATATTATGACATATGACATCCCCAGGTCTGGGGTGGCTGGGGTAGTCCTTATTCAGACTACTGCTCAATTATCTAATCTACCTGTATTCCTGAGGTTTTCCTGAGACAATACTTTTGCCACTTAACTTGCTGCTCAAGCCATAAATTGCCTTCTCAGTGGTTTCACTAGTGACCTTAACTAAGATTCAGGCTTCCAACATTTCCCAGAGTAATTGTTCAGTAACTTTACAAGGGACTCTCAATTTACACATATGTATGTGCATTTACCTGTTTAATTCAATCTCTCTCAACTAGATCATGTGTAAGATCCATGTTTGTTTCGTTTGCTCTTGTATACCAATGCCTCGTACAATATCTTGCATGAAAAAAATGTCTAGGCATTTAAAAGATGTTTTTTAGATTAAATATATTTATAAATGGTGGTATTTCAGGCATTGGAGAAAAAGTATATTGGGGGGCTGTGAATATTATAGAGCTGGGCCTCGAGTCCCAGTGGTGTCTTCTTGGCATCTTTTAAACCACAAAAATGCAGGCTTACTGGTAAGCTAGGCCTCATTAGAAGAAATTATTTTGTAATTAGGTAAAACTAGGGCAGGGCAGGGTGAATGACTTGTGTAGGGTAATGCAGGAAAATCACTGTGGAGTTGGGACAGAGCCAGGTCCATAGCACAGGCCTACCCACTGGAGGCCAGATCTTCACATTCAGTTCCCAATATAGGTCCCATGGGGGCAACTCAACTTTCCAACCACACTGTGACCCACTCACCCAAGAGGGAGCCGGAAAGGGAAAGGCTCCCGCCAAGTTTGAGAGTTTCCAGGCCACTTTGCTTATGGTTTGGCTTGGGGTTCCTGCTTCCCTTCACCATTGCCCCTTGGGCTCCTGACCTTAAATCAAGCTCTCAATCTTTTCTTCTGCTCAGAATGAACCGGTGACTTTTAATTGTATTTTTCCATTCAGAGTCTTTGAAATCGGCATTGCTTTGCTTTTGTGGGTTTAGCTTGACCTTTAATGTTCTCTTGGCAGATTTCTGTTATTGGAGGGGATAGGATTTTTGATTTGCTAGAGAGAATGGAGTCTAAGCTTGGGACTTCAGACCCTTAAGCTTTCCGTTAAAAACAGAGAGATGACTAATAACTATTTAGTGTGTAATGATGGCTTAGCAGTATTTACCACCGATTTAGGCTCTCTGGCTCCATTACCTAGGATATTTTCCTGACTTAAACATTTCTCAGTTCTTTAGCCAACAGCTGTCCACATTTTTTTTTTAAGTCCCCAAACCTCCAGAAATTATGATTTCACATTTCTAATAGGCTTCTTTCACTGTTCAATCAAAAAGGCCTCTTGTACTTTATAGCATGTGTCCCAAAGTGAATTTAATACAAATCACAAGTGGAGAACACAAGCAAAGGATAAAGTCCAAATCTTCCCTAATGGGGTTCACGCCCAGCGCCTCTATCCCTGACTGGATCAGAAGCAGGTGTGTAAAGAAGAAAGGGGTAAACACAGATGAAAAAAAAAACAACAAAAAGAAACAACCCTCGAAGTAACAAAAATGTATGGTTCCACCTCCCTCACCTTCATCAACTTCCATAGTCTTCTTCCTGGTGAGAGGGGGAAAGGAGCCTTTGTAACAATTCGAAGGTAATTATTCCCTTAGGATAATACTGTGAATGAATGCTAAGGCATGGCAATCATTCATTAAATGTGACATTTGAGAAATATGAATTGATTTGGTGATAGAAGGCAACAGAGACACAGTATCTAGCCTCAGTGCAATGTATATTTCTTAACGTGTATAGTATAGAGAGATAGGGAGTGGGAAAAACACCGATAGTTCAAAATTGTGGGTTAATAATAATAATAATAATTCCAACAATAAGTAACTTGATACTTTATGCCATTCACAGTGTTTCATGTGATAGGTATTACACTAATTGCTTTACAATAAATGCCCATTTAATTCTTTTTATAAGCAGAAAAGGTAGACAATCCTAGGTCCCCTACAATATAGTAAGAGCTATAGTTCAGGAGGACTTTTTTACATGTTTGAAGTCACAGTGATCCAAATTGGTGCATTTCAACCCTGATCTTTCTTACCTTCTATCCTACATTTTAAACTATAATATTAATGGAAGTTTTCAGGGATGGAGGTTAGGATTTCCAATGATTTTTCTAGCTTTATTTCTCGATGTAGTATAGGAAATTCAGAGAGTATCATTGGAGATTCAGAGAGAACTCATGTTCTGGGCATCAGGCCTCTGGGGATACACTGTGGACAAGTTAGAGCTCTGAGCTTGGAGTCAAAATGCTGGGACGTTGGTCCTGAATCTCCTTGTTACTGGCTGTGAGACCTTGGCTTCTTCTTCTGTAAAGTGGGGGTTATCAAACCCAATTTCACTACTTGTGAGCATTAGAGAGTGGGAGGAATGAACTAGTGGGTAATAAAATGTTTTTTAAACTATACTGAGCCTTGAAGTTGTAAGGAAGTACCATTATTAAACTCATAGTGGACACCACTTGATGCAGCTTCTGGTTCCATGAACTAATAAAGTAATGACAGCTGTCATCCATTGCCTACATATTATGTGGTAGGCATATGTGTTCAGTACTCAGTGTTTTAATCTTGGAAAGAAATTTTTCAATTACTCCCCATTTTACAGAAACACACAAGCTTCTAGAGGCTAAGTAACTAGGTCTTTGGAATGAAAGCGTGGGTAAGTTGGGACTCAAATTCAGGTCAGCCTGATTTCACAACTCCGTCTCTTTCCACTATGCTGTTTCTCTCAGACAGATTAGTTTTAAAACAATACCACTAAATGATAGAACTGGAAGTGCCTTGGAGATCACCAAATCTGTCAAACCATTTATTGAAATTTTTTAGTACACAAATATGAGGCCCAATGCTTGCATTCAATTGTAAGTCATGGAGCTTCTGGTCAAGTGGTAAAAACCCAGCTGGTAAACAGAAAAGGGACTCCACTGACTTGCATAAATGAAAAAGCAGTTTCAGGCATGGCTGAATCAAAAGACTTTGTTAGTATCATTACAACTCATTTTCTTTATCTCTGAGTTCTGCTTTCACTTGTTTTGGCTTTTTCCCCCCGCCCCACATTCTAGTGATAGCTCATGGCTGCTCCAGGCTTAAATCACCCTTAGTGTGGGTAGTCTTAAGAGAGTAATTCTCTCTTCAGCCTTTGTAAGATTCTTACCAGCCCCAGGTAGGTTATGTACCCATCACTGCACCAGTTGATATACTCAGGTGATAGACCATGTGGTTGGTTGAAGACTGGTTCCCATGTCCACTCCAAAACCATATGTACTGACAGTAAGGGAGAAATTGGGTTGCTTTTACTGGAGTGAGTGATATGAATGGTGGACTGACAAATATATATATATATTTATATATATATATATATATATATATAAATATATATATATATATATATATATCTCCAAATATATTTGGGAAGTTCCATGCCTAGGAAGACCCAAATCTATTTGGGAAGTCATTAAAGTTGTTTCCTTTTTGGCCTCTATCCAAATTTCCCCTTGGCATCTCACAGGTAGACTCACAGGTAGACTCCATGGATTGCATTTTGGCATAGTGCCACCTGATACCTCCTCTGTGACACACAGTGTGATACCTGGAAATGATGGCGTGCTAAGTCTAAGAGAGACCTCTAGCAGGTGGGTTAGTGGGAAGGTGCAAATGACAGACATGTAGGATTAAGAGAAAGTACCAGTCCACTCCTAGCTGCCATTGGTGGACAATGGCAGTGCCACACACTGGTGACTTAGAGATTGAGAGAGACTGAAGACCCTCTTTCTTCTTAGACTACTTTTGTATCTCCACAGATAGGATGCATTGATCCCATTTTCTCTCTTAGAACTCCTCATTTATATGAAACTCTTGAGTTGTGAAACTGGAAGTGTTCTCTAGAGAAATCTAGCCAGCTCCCATTTTGGACTTTTGACCAAACTGAGTCTGAGTGAACTAAATGACTTCCCTACCATCACACAGCTAGTGAGAAGCACAGCTCAACCCTGAACCACAAACTCTTGACTTTACACTCCTCCTCCCCTGTCCCAAAGGACTGTTTGATAATGTATGTCTTCTGAAGCACATGATATATGAATAAGAAGTCAGCATCCAGCAAGGAGGGCAATGTCTGTTAAGAACTCACATATTCTTTCTTGGCCTTGAATGTTCCCATAAACATTGCGGTGCTGGAGGAATGGTTACAGACCCAGACCTCAATGTTTGTGCTCCTGTTCTGCCTTAGATTAAGTTAAATATTGTTTGTAGATGATACAGATAAACTGGCTCAACCATGAGCCTGTCTGGATGGTTAAAAGGATGCTGTTTATTTCTCTAAGAGGTTGCTCAGCTGGGTAAGAGGGCTGTTGGACTATTGCCTCATTTCACACACAGCCTTCCTATTTATTTCAGGACTTGACTTCAGAGAATGCACTTAACTAGTTTGCCTGGTTGTCTTCTGTCAAACTTCTATTGGACTTAAGTACTCCAATGGTAGTGAACTTGTCATCTTCCTCCTTCCTGACCCCCAGCCCCCAGGGCCAAGGACAGTGAAGCAATCTGTGGCTGCTGTTTCAATGGAAACTGAACACAGTGTGTGAAAGACTGATTGATTAATTAGAAAATTAGAAGAGGTCCTCAAGCTTCAACTGCATAAAAGTATAATAGATGAGTAACAGGGAACAGTTAGTCCCTGTGTCCAACAGGAAAAGAAAACAATGAAAAGAGATTTATGTAAAGCTGTTGTAATGCAGTTTAGCCATTCAGAAGGATGAATTGGTAATTACTGTGAAAATTCTTGAAATCTTTGGTTGTAGGAAGGATACTAGATTTAAGAATCTGCTAAGCCATTTATTAGCTGTGTAACATTGGAAATAATCATTGATCATCTTAGCTTCTCCTCTATAGAGTACTCTGAGGTGTCAGCTGAATTCATGAAGTTGTTGTCAGGATAAAAGTTAGGTAATGTCTGGAGATGCTGGCACAAAGTTTACATGTAGTAGTTGCTTTACATGTTAGCTCCCACTTTACATACTTTACATGCTAGCTCCCACCTTTTGTTTTTCTTTTTTCACCTTAATATTTAATTTTCTCTTCTTCTTTTTTTAAGAATTTCTTTTTTTTTTTTTTGACAGAGAGAGAGAGTCAGAGAGAGCACAAGCAGGGGGAGAAGCAGAGGGAGAGGGAGAAGCAGGTTCCCCGTTGTGCAGGGAGCCCGATGTGGGGCTCGATCCCAGGATCCTAGGTCCATGACCTGAGCTGAAGGCAGATGCTTAACGACTGAGCCACCCAGGTGCCCCTTAATTTTCTCTTCTTATTCAAATAAATAAAACATGCTTCCAAAATTAGAAATTAAAAGATGATGAAGGCTTGAGCTAAGGTTGTATAAATGGAGAGAGGAAAGTGAGAAGGATTGAGTATTAGTAAGAAAAGTTTGATGGACAAGATTTGGTGTGTGAGTGGATGCAGAAATTAAGAAAGAAGAGATGCGATTCCTAGAGATGGGACATGTTAGAGGGAGCAGTAGTGTAGCACACTATCCAGACAGACTGACATACTGATGATCATATAATCAAAGAAAGGATCTATCTTCTCATGTATGAGTTCAAATAATCTTAGAATCACTTTTGCATACTGAAAAACCTAAACCAAAAGTGAAAAAGTTTTATTGCCCACAATACCCTCCACCCCGCCATCTTCATCCCATGAAGCTGTAGTACGATGATCTTCATGCCAAACTTTGCTTCATAATCCCCTGAAGTGCTTCTTCAATATACAGCTTCTTGAGCTTCACCTCCAGAAATTCTGATTCACTGGTCTGGGGTGGGGTCTTGGCATCTAAGCTCATAGACAAACTCCAGGAGATGATAATTACATACAGCCAGGACTGAAGGTTAAAAGTCAGAAAGATGGTGTTCACTGCCAATGTTCTAACAACCCAGGTTTTCAAAGCCTTTCACCTAAAGAACACACCAGGGCACCCTGAGAGAGTTAATTCCCCAAATTTTGCACCCGCCCTTGTGTGTTTTTGCTTACCCGGTGGCTAGGTCAACCAACTCTTCCATTTTCTTCTAGCCCCCAGTATCAAGGTTTGGCATTCCTGGCTTGACCAACTAGATAGGAATCTCACTTTCCTAGTTATGATGATTAAAAGGGCCTCCATCATTGCCAAATGTCTCTTGGCTTTAGAGTGGAGTGAGGGTAGAAAAGGAGGTAACTGACCTGCAAAACGAACCATGGCACTAGCTGATGACCTTAGAGAATGTTTAAACCCTTGTGAGATTTGTTTTTTTTTTTAACTGTTTAAAATGTGTATAGAGGACCCAACTTATACCATTGTGAAAAGATATAACACGTGAACTCATTTGCATACACTTGGCATAAAGTGAGAGAACAATAAATATTAGTTATTTATCATTGCTTATTTATCAAAGACATGAAATACAGTTGGACCATAGAGGTCATGCTAAAATTGGGGGAAAAAGTTTAAGTTGTTTTCCTTAAATTTTTATAAAAAGCTTAAATCACAGTTAGATTTAGAAAAATCAGATCTATATAGTCTATGGTGTTAATTTGAAAAACAGTGCCCAGGTTCTGCACCACTAATCCTTGAGGTAAATTTCTGGTTTTTAATTCTAATATCTAAACAATGCATTTATATAGACCTTGCATAAAGCCTTAATTTGAATGTAAAACAATGACCAAAAATTTATTTCTCTTAAAAAAGTATCAAATTTCAAATAATTAAGTTCTTAATTCTAAGCATCCATTAAATATACACCCCATTCAGGAATTCCCTGATTTGTTCCCTTGGAAAATCATCCGTGGCCTAAGAGCATGGTCCAAGGGGATCCAAGACAAACTTCACAAGGTATATAAATCTCTTGAAATTACATGAGAAATCTTGAGTGTATGTTCTTTTTGGCAGGTTGCATAACATTAATCCAGTTCTCTAAGGGCTTCATCTCTGCCCTAGAGAACCACTGCTGAATTAGAGACCTTGTTGAATTGAAGAGACTTTGTTGCATTAGAATGAAAGTCAGTCTGGTTGTCTGCAGAATCCACCATGGACCATCAGTGTGATGATCTATGCTTTCTGGACTTCAATTTTCCCATCTGCAAAATGGGTATGGTTTAAGTAAATGTTCTCTGAAGTCTCATTTCTTTCTGTCATCCTACAATTTAAAAAGTTAGCTCTTAAAAATCCTACCCCGTTTAAAAGACTGTATTATTTTAAACTTATGACCTTATATTATTATAACCTTCCCAAAGTACTATCAACCTAAATCTTCTCTAGAAATATTTGTTTCTCAGAATTCTCAGATTCATCATGATAATTATGACAATCCTTATCTTTTTAGTTTTTATTTTGCTATGTACAGAAAGTATACAGTCAAGAACTAGGTTTATGAAGTGTTTTATCAGGTGACAGATATCATAAGTAGCAAGAAAGTCAGTGCTGTCTCTTTACAGCATAAAGAGACCTGTCTGGCTTGGGGCAGAGCCTTATGGGCTCTTAAGATCCCAGTCTTGATTTTCAGCAGGAAAGAAAGCAATGAAGTAGATGTGCTTTTCACTGCAAAAAGTTTCGTTTGCCCCAAAAGGCGCCTCACTGGAAGTACCCAGTGGGAGTGAAAGGATGATGTTGACCATAACCCTGTTGCTTTGATTTGGGGAAAACTCATAAAGCATGAATTTCCTGGTTCTGGTGGTCCCTCAGTACCCAATAAGAGAGATTGTCCTTTTCCCCAAAGAGTAAGTGCTGCACGCATATTAAAAAAAAATCAATTCTCAATTCACATTGAGCTTAATGGTGAAATCTTAGAAGACAATTATCATATTTTTCTCAAGAGTATTAAGTCAGAAAATAACTAATTTCTGCTTAAGAAACAATTATCATTATTTAATAAATTATCTTTACCCACAGAAGATTACAGTAGGAGTAGTTTTATTTTTATTGTTATTTTTTCTATCATAAAACTCAACTTGGGGAAACCAGGAAAACAACTCCAAAAAGCTAACACTATAGGCTTATAGGAATAATAATGTATTTAGGGGACATGGATTGTTGCTAATGTCATCAGGCCCTCTCTAACCCAAAGATGAAAAGTTTATTTAAAAAAAAAATTAAAGATTTTATTTGAGAGAGAGCGGGAACACAAGCAGGAGGAGGAACAGAGGGAGAGGGAAAAACAGACTCTCCTCTGAGCAGAAGCCTGATGCCGGACTCAATTCCAAGACCCTGGCCTCATGACCTGAACCAAAGTTAGACACTGAACCGACTGAGCCACCCAGACATCCCAGATGAAAAGTTTAGATCTATGAACTACTGATCTCATAGTTTATGGTGGTATGGTTTTGCCTCACCCTTTGTAGCTATAGAAAACCAGAGACAATCCAATGTTACCAAGAAACAATTTTTGGTTGAATAATAGAAACTAGTTAGAAGTTATAGCAAGGCAGATATCATTTCAATTAAAATTAGAAATTAATAATTTCTATTGTTCATCAATAATAGGGTGACTACCCTTTCCAGTTTGGTCAAAACTGAGAGGGTTCCCAGGATATGGGATTTTCAGTTAGAGAGCCAGAAAATTTCTTGGACAAGAGGACAAGTTGGCCACCCTAGCAGTAGGTTGAGAAAACTTTTGAAGTACCATGTGCTCCATCATTAGAGATGATCAAGTAGAGAGGCTGATCTGTTCTCAGTGATGTGTCAGAGAAGCTTTTGTTTTTTGGGAAGGAGAATGAGTCAATAACCTCAGTGGGAGTCATCCAAGTCTAAGGCACAGGGAATCTACAAAGAAAAATAGTCTGCGGTAGAGCCAACCTCATTGCTAAATCCTCTGGAATTATAAATCCTTCCATATTTAAATTCCATATTTAGAATTGAAGTGAGATGAATCTCCTAAAATAATATCTAATCCCCTGGGAGAATTTCTGCAGTAAAGTTATCCATCAAGAAAATATTTTGTACAGAGACAGACATTCAGCATATTTACAATGAGAAAATCAAAGACTTTGAAGTAAAAGGATTTACTCTGAGTTCTAAATCTTGCACTCAGTAGATTTAGACAATTTGCTTAATCTCCTTGATCATTGATTTTCTCACCTCTCAGATGAGGGTAACAATATCTCTTCTGCCTATTTTATGGGGTTGTTGGGAGGATCATACAAACTAGTGTGTATAAAAGCACTGTGAACTACATAGTACATCCACTTTCATCGAAAATTTGTTTTTCACTGAAAAAATTTTCAAACAGTTCTCCCTTATCATCCTGAGATGTTGACAAGGCTTGTATTGTGCTTATAAGGCAAATGGGTGTGGACAAGTTACATTATTTAAAGCAGGCTAAACTATGGTAACAAAAAATGGCATAATATGTAACAGAGCAATCTCGACTGCAGATTGTTACTGGCTGGTATTAATTGTTCATCATAGTAATTCACAGACCCAGGTACCTACCAGGTTGTGACTCTGGAGCTCTCTAGAATTTCATTGCCAATCCCCATCCATCTGGCAGGACAGTGAAAGGAGGGTATGAAGACAACACACTTGCTTCTTAAAAGTTATGCCCAGAAATGGTGCTAGTCAAGTCCACTCACATTCTGTTGGCTTCGTCACATGAACTTGTCACATGGAAAAATCATGCAAGAGAGTCTAGAAACTGTAGTCTATAGTGTGGCACCAGCACTGTTGGAAAGGTCATAGCAAGTAGGACATGTCAAATTATTGTGAGCTGTGACACTCATGCACAGAGGTTTTTGATTTATGCATTGTGACTCTTACTGCCATCCTGGGAAGTTGAACATGTATTTTAATTTTAATGAATAATCAACAGTCTCTATCTCAGAATTCCCATGAGTATGCCATGTTTGCAGCTCATGATTAATTAGTTCTAGTGTTTGGATTTAGTTCTTGGTACCAGCCCAGACTTATCTGCTCAAATATGCCATAGGAACTGGAAAATGCCTAGATAAAACTAAGAATAAATATTATTTACTAGATCCCTAGTCTCATTTAACTACTTAATTCTGCATTTATAAAGAATTTACCATATGCCTGGCATGTTGCTAAGTATTAGATACCCAACAATAGAGAAAATGTGGTGCTTATCCTCAAGGAACCTCACAGACATTATTGATTTATTTTCCTTGGTTTTTCCAAAGATTTTTCTTTCTTCCACTTGGTCTTTGTCAGTTCAATATGCATAAACATTTAAACTGTTCACTTGAACTCTGTGATAAAAATATGGCTTCACCTTACGAAACCAGCCCATGTTTCTTTACAATAATAGCTCTTGGGCCTTCTCTACTGAGTGCCTATCTGCTGCAAGTTACAATTCAGTGACAGACACTGAACAATGTGTACAAGAAATGCCTAAGGGGATAACAATAGTGAGTTGTGTTATAAAGCTGCTTTCTACCTCCTGGTATTAATTAGGATTCTTAGCTTGCCACTAACAGAAACCCCTGCCTTAACTAAGCTAAGCAGTAAGAAAAAAGGTAATATTTCCCATAAAGAGAGGGCACAGGGGAGGCAGTTCCAAGATTCCAGTGACTCAACCCTGATATGGTGGACTCAAGCTATCTGTGCCAACATGATTACTCAGTATGTTTTCTCATAGTTGCAAGATGACTGCTATTGTTTCAGTTATCCAGACATAATATCTAGGAAAAGAAGAGGGAGCATTTTACTCCAGTTACACCATTGCAGGAACAGGAAATTCTTCATAGAAGTTACCTATTAGACCTACCCTTTGGTCACAATAGCATCATATGGCCATTCCTAAAGCAGTTATTAGCAAACTGAATGGGATTAATTCAATGACTGGTCCAGTTAAGCCTGGTTGGATGGAGGAGGATACATTATCCAAAAAAAGTTATATTTCTGTTAGCAAGAAAGAAGGGTGATCTATGCATGTGTTTCAGGAAAACAACAATGCAATAATAATAATAATAATAATAATAATAATAATAATAATAATAGTATAACCATAAGCCACATTATCCAGTTTCATCCATGATGGTCCCATTATTGACTCTGGCTTTATTTTTCTAACTCCTCTCATGTTTTCTAGTTTGGCTATTATCTCTTCTGTTTTCTCAATTCAATATCCCAGTCTGTCTCCAAGCTCTAGTCCCCATCTTGAACCCTTTAGGCTGGATTGGTGCATGAATGCAAGCCACAGATGATGGTCACAGGCAGCACATCACATGTTCTGTCTGCTGAGATAAATATGATTGTGGTGTTCATGAGGACTACTCACCAGCATGGATGTGTGAGGTAATAGGATATTGCCTCAAATAAAACAAGCTCTAACTTTCATGGGTAGAATTATTTATTAAAGAATTATACCTTCTCCCTTTTTAAAAGTCCCAGCACAGAATGCTCAGAATAATTGATTATTAACTCTATGGCTGCAAATTGTTGTTTTAAATCAATTCCATGGGTACACAAAACTATAGCAAGGTCCTCCACTGGAAAAGTTAGGTTTGGGCATGAGAGCTCCAGCATTTTCTGCTTATCCAGTCTCAGGTCACGTTTCACTGAGAAAGACTGCTCTTTCTATGTTGTTTATGAGCTACGCTTATTGAGCTGCCACATAACACTTCTTTTGAACAAAAGCTTTCTCTATTTAAAAATAATTTTAAAATGACTCCAACATAATCACTTAGGAGACCGCCTCATTCCTTCTGATCCCAAACTGTTTGTACTAGATCTTATCTCCCTACTTCCAAACTCTTGACTCCACAGGCTGTATCTTTGATCCCACCTTCAGATCTTTGAAAATTGGACATGTGTTCTGATTCTACCTCTTGGCTTTTCACATAGAATTTCTCTTAATATGCAATTGTCCTCCTTTCTCCCACTGTCTCCTAAAGAAGACCAGGTGTCCTCTATTATCTCCAGTGAGAACCTATAACTCTGATTATGTCTGTTTCCAGAACCTTTGCTGGTTCTGGTCACAACTGTGCCAGTCCTTTCTGTATCACAGAAGAAGGGACTGAAAACAGACAGAATTTCTTTGGATGGATTCTAGGAGATCCCTTGACATGGTTCTGAGGCTTCCCTAAATCCTTGACTGCTTGTAGCAATTCTTATTTCTCTCCCAATTGTGATCCTCTTTGTCTTCTATGCATAAAATATCCACTTAAAAAAAAAGCCAATGCCTTACGTTTCAAAGCCTGACTGCAATTATTTTACTGACTGAAATCCCTACCATTACTACATTTGCCTCTTTAAATATGGTAAATATCTTGCCCACAGAATCTGTGGAATTCTTGTCTCTTGAGACAGATGAAACTGAACTGGACTTGGTCCTCAAAAAGAAGATTGTTGTGTTGGCAAGGTGTTCCGGGGATGACCTGGAAGGTCTACTCCAACTCTAATTTTGATGATGTGATTCTAACCAGATGGGGCCAATGGCATACTGGACGTCTATTGATGCTACCTCTGTGCTTTTCATCCTGGGTTTATTCTTCTGGTAACTGTATATTTTCTTTGGCCGCAGCTCTCCATTTGTGATGCACAGCATATGCGTCCCAAAAGCCCTTTGTGTCTCACATGGAGCAGTCTGCAAAGGGTTCATGAAGGAACTGAGCAAATCAGATGTCTGCATCTACATTTTCATGTTCTTATGGAAACCCTGCAATCTTTCACAGATTGCAGCTTTTAGTGTATTTTATTTATTTGAATATGGCCAAAGACATGACTTCTTAATGTTATGGTGTCATGTCTGTGTCTGAAGAAAAATAATAAACGATAGCACAATATCACACCATGTATGGTTTTTCCTTAATAAGAGAGCAGGATAGTTATTAAACAGTAATTTAAAGATAGTTGGACAGTCGTTAGATAAATATAACTTGCCTAGAGACCAGATCATTTACGACTTTAGCAATTATATATTACACATTACATATTACTTGGAAATATGCACTATCTATACTTCCGTAGGCTTCTTTTTCATCTACTTGTGCTACACTGGGAAAAGAGGTGAAAAACAAGATGTAATCTATTGGTAATAAGAGCTGAGGGATTTCTTTGTAGCTCATTTTGGGGTTCATCAACACATGACACTGTATCTCATCACAGACCCTGCTGTGAACTGAATGGGGAGGCTGACTATAGGGGTAAAAGAATTTCTACTTAAAACTGTGCCAGTTGGACACTGGACATCTGTTATGGTAGGACACATTTGATCTTTCGTATCTCTTTTCCATACTGTGACGTCAGCTATGGTACTTACTGATCCTGCCATCTTCTAGTGGTGGGGCTTGATGATCCCCCATTGTATAGAAAATAAAATCACAATTTCTTAGCCTAACATAGAAACCCTTTTTAAAAGATTTTATTTATTTATTTATTTATTTATTTATTTATTTATTTATTTATTTATGAGAGAGAGAGAGAGAGAGAGAGAGAGAGAGGCAGAGGGAGAAGCAGGCTCCCATTGAGCAGGGAGCCTGACATGGGACTCAATCCCAGGACCCCGGGATCATGTCCTGAGCCAAAGGCAGACGCTTCATGGACTAAGCTACCCAGGCACCCCTAAAAAGATTTTTGTAATTGGAACTCAAATTATCTTTTCTATCCTCATTACACCTAATATTTCTCCTTGGATGGTAACCTAAAAAGCCTAATACCATTTGTCATTCTCAAATAAACATTTCCTGGCATATCTTGAAGTTTTTTGTCTACTCTTTCCTTGCCCAAGTGTTCCACCCAACTCACTTGCTCCTAGAGATCTCCTATTCATCCTTCAAAACACAGCTAAAATGCCATTACCTTTCGTTCAAACCGTGCATCAGACATTCTCCTAAATCTTGGATGCTAGGGTTGTTCTTGCCCTAGCAGAGCCAGACTAATCAAGTGGGAAAGATAAACTCAATAAGCAATTACAGCACATTAAATATGCACTTAATGATTGGAGTTGCCCAAGGTGTCTGAGATGACACACAGTGTAATAGTTTTTAAAAATGTTTTGACCCAGTTTTGGGACCCTGGCTATAGGCCAGTTAGTTCCCTTCTTGATCAGCTGATGAAGTCCCGTTCTCAGCTGCCTCAATTCTGGGCTCTCACACTCTAGACCACTAGTATACCTGCCCTAAGGTCAGGTGCCAGAGAGCCAGGGACAATCCCTGACCCAGATCCTGCTGGAACTGTTCAAACTATCCAATCCTAAATTTGTTCACCCTGCCTTGCCCATCCTTTCTCATGGAAGCCACATAAAGTCACATCCACAGTTCCCCTTTCTTCATGGCTGACCACGGTGTTTCCCCATGTCCCCTACATAGCACGCTGATGGGAACCATAAGTATCAAACCTGAAAAACTCTTTCCAGTTTCCCTCCCTTGATCTACATCTGACCTCACCATAACTCACCCAAGGTAATATGGTTAAAATAAGCAAGGGGAAGCTATTGCAAACTGGAGAGATCACAGACTGAGACTTGGAAAACAAGTGAGAGTTAAACAGGTGAGCCTGTCAGTAGGAATGGGAAGAGTGATGTGGAAAGGGGAGTGGAGGCTTGCAGAGGAAATAAGCTATATGAAGTCTGGAAGAAAGCCTGCATGAGAGGTGCAGGAGCTGAGAAAATGTCATTGTGGCTGAGTGTGGAGCTCATGGGAGAGGGATGAGGGCAGAGGATAGAGCGGCAGGCGGAGTCCCATCAAGGAAGGAGTTGGTTGTGGCATGGCCAACAACAGCACCTGGTCTAACACCTACAGATGCATCCTGCACTGTTCTCTTTCTGTGTTAGTATTTTGTCTCTTTTGCTAGCCTTAAATTCTTTGAAGAAAAATCCCATATCCCATTCATCTTTTATCTCCAAAATTTGGCCATACATTTTTGGAATGTGAGTTGACGGCATTGTTGAATTAAGTTCAATCAAACAGACTCAGTGTCCTGTCAAGGATATCAGATAAGGGATGCAGACAAAGCAGAACTTAGAAGGCAGTTTTCAAAACCTTGGAAAATGGACAGGCCTGAGCCTGACAGTGTAAAGTTTTGTTGGGAATTTAGAAGGGTCTAATCCTTTCTCAGGTACTTTCTAGTATGTGATTTCAGGCATGTGGTAGAATCCCCTTTAGCTTTAGTTCCCTGAGCCATAAAATTGCTGTAATAACACTTAGGTCTGTGTAATTTTTTTTTTGGTGAAGTTATATATTGAAGGTAAAACACCCAGTGTAATGACTAATAATATTAGGCACTTAAAAGTGTTTATCTTCTTACCTTTCTCCTTCTCACCCTACCTTGTCCCTAGAATGTTCACTAGAGGTGTTTTAAAGCTGTTTGTGTTGACTTGAGATGAAGATGGGAACAAATCCTTCCACTAATTATCTAGTTGCTCACAACTGTAAGGAGACTCAAAGAGCTCCTTGTCCAAATACTGTAATGTATACAGGAGAAGACTTAAGTTAAGAGAACACAACTTTTTCTCTTAAAGTAATGATCAAAGGCTTGCATCCTGGATTTATTTGTTTTGTTTTCTAGATTGCCAGCTCCTTCAGTAAGATATTCATCTTTATTCCTTTATGCCTCACAGAGCATGGCACATAGTAGATGCTCAATAAATGCCAAATAGTGGAAAAGTAATAGGGTAAGTGATTGGATATCATGAGATTACATGGATTTTTATTTTTGGCCTTTTGATAGTTGCTTCATGTCCAATTTTGTACCAAGTTGATTTTCTCAATTATAAGAAATTTAATATAATATACTAATCCTTTTTTTCAAGTTTAAATCATTTCCATATAACTGGTAATTACTTCTTACGAATCATGTCCACACAGTATTTCTTTTTCTCTATATCCCAAAAATGGAAATAATCACTGGTGAGTTAAGAACTTATTGCATGTTTTTCTTTTTAACTGAATGAGATTTCTAGCAGATGTTTGAACTATTAACTGTTTTCATCATGGCCATATCAAGCCTGGATATAAGAATAGGAGAAATTTATCACTTATTTCTCTTCTCTTTCTGGGGGCTGTAGTATGGGTTTACAGTTATTTCTTTTCATTTTGGTTGTATATACCAACATAATTTTATGTTCAACAATGGTATGATGCTCCTTGAGAAGTAATGGTAGCCATTACTGGATATTTGGAGCAATGTTTGGCTCAGTTCTGTCAGGATATCTTTCATTAGTGGGAAGGTTGAAATAACACTCTTCTAATGTCCTTTTTATTATTTTTTGAAGTTTATTTATTTAGTATTTGAGGTGGGGGAGGCAGAGGGCGAGGGAGAGAGAAAGTCTTAAGCAGACTCCTCAGTGAGCACACATCTCAACACGGAGTTCAATCTCATGACCCGCAGGTCATGAGCTGAGCTGAAATCAAGAGTCAGATGCTTAACTGACTGAACTAGCCACCCAGGTGTCCCTAATGGTTTTATATATATATATAAAACTTAGGTGATTCTTAACACTTTGAGGGAGGTTGAACTCTTTGCAAAATTCTATTAGTTGAAAGCTGAGTAAGCCCCAATATTGGCATTCTGGAAAATATTTAAATGATTTCCTTCTAGTTATTTTGGCAATAATGGAATTCAGCTCAGGAAGTTTATATTAAATCTAATCTCACTGGAGTTTCAGAGAGCTTTTCACCTTGACTGATGGATGATAAGGAGTCAAGGCTTCTGAGCTGAATTGTGCCTCTTTTTATACCACTACTATTCTGTTAAAGAGCACGTTTCATGTAAATGGAGAGTTTTATTTAGCACAGACCCCAATCCAATTTGGATTGCTTGTTATCAGATTGGACTACTCAGAAGAAAAAATACAGTAGCTAATATTTACAAATATTGACTTCAGTCTAGCCCTTGGAACTTAAAATGTAGTCTCTTGATTTTTCAGCATTAACTCAGAAGGAGATATTTCAGTTGGGCAGTGCACAGTTCCATATTTATAATCTAAAAACTGGTTTGTGGGGAAGTGCACAAATATGAGTCAAATTATCATTAGCATTTTTGCAAACAGCATGAGGTTTTTTAATGACCCCAGATTCAGAAGCTTGGAAATACTGAGCTGTAATTCTAAGCTTTGCATTCACAGTCTTGTTAAATAGGAATAATAAATTCACTTTGGCCATGATTGACTAAATGTGTCTTGTGCTTATGAAAATTTCTAAGGCATTGCTGGGAATGAAAGAAGTATGAGAGTATTAAAGAAAGAGTAGCCTCTCTATGCAATTCTGGGTAAGTCTTGTAATCTTGCTGCTTCTTAACTGCAGTTTCTGCTTTGTGAATTCTATAAAATTAATACAAAGATGGAATGTGATGGTATTTGAGGAAGCAACATGTAATCTCAAAGATAATTTAGATATGACTACTTATTCTGGGCTCAAGGTAAAGAGGACATGGAAAGCAGGTCTGATTCCAAGGGATAACTCTCCTCCAATTGACTGGTCAATAGATTATCTTCTACTGAGCTCTCAATAGCAGGTTGTTTAACATTTAAATATCTTAAACACTGGAAAGCCCAGTCCATATGAAATTTTAAGAAAAATGGAAACTTTAAATGAGTTTCACACTTATTGTAGGAAGCTGTGGTTTTGTTTACATATCTCTCAGGGCTGCAAGTAACTTTCTTCTGTCATTTGGGGAACTTCAAAGGAAATGTTTCAGAAACACCAGCTTAAGTATTTATCCTTTCAAAATAATTTTGTAGAGAGTGTTCTAGAGACCTTGCCTTAATAAATGAGAACTCATAATCACTTCAAAGCTTAGTGGCAAGAGGTAGGCATTCACAGATAATCCATACACATTTCAGGAACACCAAGTGCAGAAACAGATGCAGAGGCAGAAAAACAGAGATGGGAAAGAGAGTTAAAAAGGGAACTTTCACATCCCTTTAAACTATATCAATGTGGACAATCATTTGACTTGCTCTTTTTTGCCTAGACTTTCTAGAATAACATTGTCTAACCTAAATGCTCTCCAGAGTGGGCTTCCAAATTTTGTATAGGAGAGTCTCGGCAGGGTCCATTTGTGGAAAGAGGTGATTTAAGCTGAGTTGACATGGCATGAAAATATTTTTCTTGTTTATTAAATGAAGTGGATAGACAAAGACTGGAGGGTGGGGGATGATGGAGATACTTAAAATTTTGGGCTATTCTGACACTCTGGGATATTTTGATACTTTGGGTATCTCTGGGAAGGTTTGGTGGTGCAGCGGGGGATGCAAGCCTTGCTAGGTCATATAAACCCTTTGGTGTAATTGATACATTTCACAGGCTTACCCCCATTCCAGACTTACCAAGGCAAGATGTCCAGACGGAGGCCTGGAAACATGTATTGTATCAAGTGCTCCAGGTGATTCCTTTACTCAGAAATACACAGAAAATAGTGGTTTACTAGAAATAGATACAAACTTTGAGCCAGAAACACCTGCTTAAACATCTCAACCACTTACCAGCCACATAATTGTGAGTCCATCAGTTTCCATATCTTTAGAATGACAACCATATTGATCTCTTTTCTATGGGATTATACCAAACCATAAAAACCATCATACCCATAACATCTGGTGTAAAGTGGACACACAAAACACATTCAATTTATTTTTCTCCCATTCATCCCCACCCAGGAACCCAATATTTGTTTTCTATTTTCCTTCATTTGGTGCCTGCTTAGAACCACTCCATAACTCACAAGAAGACATGCTCTTTTCCTTCCGCGGCCATGGGGTTCAGGCATCATCAATATACATAATGAAAGAAGTGAAGAGTCTGTTAAATTCCATAGCAACCAAACATCTTCACTTATTTTGTTTTTTTCCATCCCATCTTTGGAAGGGTTGTTTTGATAAGTAGCAAACATTTCAGTATTCAAATCTTGAGTAGTCCTGTCAAAATTAAAGAAACCAAAACCCCAAATTCCAAAGAAAAACCTCTACTTCACCCCAACCTCCAATTTTTATTTCCTCATCCTTTTACAAAAGCTCTAAACTGAAAGAGGAGAAATATTAGCCCCTGCAGAGAAGTGTAGAAAGAGCGTTGAATGTTTACACAGTATTACAGTAAAGGGCATATGGTTATCCCATGGACAAGGTAATTTCTTACATGGAATGATCAGTTGTAGATTCAATATACATTCTGTAAATATCTATTAGGTACTATTGTGTAGTAGGCGCTGCTAGGGGATAGAAGATTAATTAGACACAGATCTTGCCTTCGAGGATTTCACAAATTAGTAGAGAAAACAGATGTATAAAGTCAAGCATGCCAGAAACGTGCTATATTAATGACGTGAGCACTTGTAACAATTTTTTTTTATTTTATGGGTTTATACTAACTCGTGTTAACTTTCAGACAACTTTAGAATCAAAACTCTTTTGCCCAGATATATTGCAGTGGTAACCAATAATCTTTTCATTCAATCTCAACAATACCATTGGAATCACGTTACAATCTACTTTACTAGTCTCCTTTTTTTAAAATTTAATTTTATTTTGTCAGTGTTCCAAGATTCATTATTTATGCACTACACTCAGTGCTCCATGCAATACGTGCCCTCCTTAATACCCACCACCAGGCTCACCCATCCCCCCACTCTCCTCCTCTCCAAAACCCTCAGTTTTTTCTCAGAGTCCACAGTCTCTCATGCTTCGTCTCCCCCTCTGATTTCCCCCAATTCACTTTTGCTTTCCTTCTCCTAATGTCTTCCATGTTTTTCCTTACGTTCCACAGTAAGTGAAACCATATAATAATTGGCTTTCTCTGCTTGACTTATTTCACTTAGTATAATCTCTTCCAGTCCCATCTATGTTGATACAAAAGTTGGGTATTCATCCTTTCTGATGGCTGTCTAATATTCCATTGTATATATGGACCATATCTTCTTTATCCATTCATCTGTTGAAGGGTGTCTTGGCTCTTTCCACAGTTTGGCGATTGTGGCCATCACTGCTATGAACATTGGGGTACATATGGCCCTTCTTTTCACTACATCTGTATCTTTAGGGTAAATACCCAGTAGTGCAATTGCAGGGTCATAGGGTGCTCTATTTTTTAATTTTTTGAGGAATCTCCACATGGTTTTCCAAAATGGCTGTACCAACTTTCATTCCCACCAATAGTGTAAGAGGGTTCCCCTTTCTCCACATCCTCTCCAACACTTGTTCTTTCCTGTCCTGTTAATTTTTGCCATTCTAACTGGTGTAAGGTGGTATCTCAATGTGGTTTTGATTTGAGTTTCCCTGATGACTAATGATGATGAACATTTTTTCATGTATCTGATAGCATGTTCATGGATCAGAAGAATAAATATTGTTAAAGTGTCTATACTGCCCAGAGCAATGGAATGTCATCCCCATAAAAATTACTGGAATTTTTCAAAGTGCTGGAACAAACAATCCTAAAATTTGTATGGAACTAGAAAAGACCTCAAATCACTAAAGAAATGTTGAAAAAGAAAAACAAAGCTGGAGGCATCACGTTGCCTGATTTCAAGCTTGACTTCAAAGCTGTGATCACCAAGACATCATAGTACTGGCACAAAAACAGACACATAGACCAATAGAACAGAATAGAGAGCCCAGATATAGACCCTCAACTTTACGGTCTAATAATCTTTGACAAAGCGAGAAAATATATCCAATGGAAAAAAGACTGTCCCTTCAATAAATGGTGTGGAGAAAATTGGACAGCTATATATAGAAGAATGAAACACTATTAGTCTCCTATGTGAAAGACATAACAGTTGTTACTGACTTTGCCAATATACTTTTTCATTGCAGCCTCTGTCATTAACTCACTACTCACTTCCAGCTCTTATGAAGTGCTTGTGCATTAATAGATTGTGATGGTCTTCTATCCCCCACAGGAAAAACAAAACAAGGAGATTGATATGTATTGAACATATCAACATAATCAACATAAATGCCAAGTTCGTGACACCAGTTTTCCATACGCACGGCTACAGTTCCTTGTTTTCTAAGGACTTGGGAACAAAAACAATAAGATTACTTTCCAAAATCTAAATTGCAAAGTCAGCACATGGTGGGGGAAATTAACCAACCCTAAAAGTAGCAGCCTAAAATAACAGTGGGAATGACTCAAGAGATTATTCCAATCTGGAGGTAGCTAGCAAAGTTTGGGATCTAAGAGCATGATAAAGTTGAGTCATAAACAATGGTATTAATAATATGAAGAGAGAGAAAAAGTACCAGCTGAAGTTAATCAGAATAGTACATCCAAGAGATAGAAGTAGATAAAGATGTGGCCAGTATGTTCCAACATTGCCTGGGGGAGAGGACATCTTGGTCTATGGAAGTTGGGTAGGCCATTCTTAATTTGCCAAGATCATTGACTATTTTGTAAAAATCCAGAAGCTGTCTTACAAAAGAATTTTCCTTAAGGTCATTATATTCTTGGGGTGCCTGGGTGGCTCAATAGGTTGAGCATTTGACTCTTGATCTCTGTTTAGGTTTTGATCTCAGGGTTATGATTTCAAGCCTGGCATTGGGCTCCACACTGGGTGTGGAGACTCCTTAAAAAAAACAAAAAAACATTACATTCCCATAGTTTGACTTTCCACTCATCTAAGCAAACTTCTTTTTTTTTTTAATTTTATTTTTATTATTTGCCCAAAGGGTACAGGTCTGTGAATCATCAGGCTTACATCTTTCACAGCACTCACCAAAGCACAAACCCTCCCCAATGTCCATAACCCATCCACCCTATCCCAACTCTCCCACCCCCCAGTAACCCTCAGTTTGTTTTGTGAGATCAGGAGTCTCTTATGGTTTGTGTCCTTCCCCATCCCATCTTGTTTCATTATTTTTCCCTCCCTACCCCCCATGACTCTCCACGCTGCCCCTCCAGCTCCTCATATCAAAGAGATCATATGATAATTGTCTTTCTCTGATTGACTTATTTCGCTCAGCATAATACCCTCCAGTTCCATCCATGTCGTTGCAAATGGCAAGATTTCATTTTTTTGATAGCTGCATAGTATTCCATTGTATATAAATACCACATCTTCTTTATCCATTCATCTGTTGATGGACATCTAGGTTCTTTCCATAGTTTGGCTATTGTGGACATTGCTGCTATAAACATTCGGGTGCACGTGCCCCTGAGGAACACTACCTTTGTGTCTTTAGGATAAATACCCAGTAGTGCGATTGCTGGGTCGTAGGGTAGCTCCATTTTCAACTTTTTGAGGAATCTCCATACTGTTTTCCAGAGTGGCTGCACCAGTTTGCATTCCCACCAACAGTGTAGGAGGGTTCCCCTTTCTCCGCAACCTCGCCAACATCTGTCATTTCCTGACTTGTTGATTTTAGCCATTCTGACTGGTGTAAGGTGGTATCTCGCTGTGGTTTTGATTTGTATTTCTCTGATGCCGAGTGATGTTGAGCACTTTCTCATGTGTCTGTTGGCCATTTGGATGTCTTCTTTGGAGAAATGTCTGTTCATGTCTTCTGCCCATTTCTTGACTGGGTTATTTGTTTTATGGGTGTTGAGTTTGAGAAGCTCTTTATAGATTTTGGATACTAGCCCTTTATCTGATATGTCATTTCTAAGCAAACTTCTTATTAGGACAGATTCCCAACGACAGTAATGGCAGAGGGAGCAGGCACTCATAAAGATTTCAAATAATCTCATTCTTCGGGTACATTGTTTTCCGTCTTTGAAAACGTTGCATGTTTGTCTACCCTTTAAGTTATAGATGAGGTCATCTCAATCCCCCATTTCATGTCTTTGTGGAAAAGTTCAATATTCTCCCTAATATGTCTGAGAGTTTTCTATGGTGGGGCAGAGGGGGATGTTCACATTCTTGGGGTCACTTTTAGCCCTAATTTGCTATCAATGCTCATTTGGGGTTTTGTGGCTTTTCTTTTATCTTTCTCTGACATTGATCCAGGAAACTCAAACTCTCCTTCTTAACAACAAAAATGTACAATATACACAAGGCCAGAGTAGGCATGGAAACATTCCTTGCAGTTTTGAGATAACAGCACTTTAGATCAGTGCAAATAACTTTAAGGTAAACCTTAGATATCCTTGTCTCGTTCCAGCATCCTAGTCATTTCTCTCTCTGCCATCTTTTTTCCCCATTCTCCACTTTTTCCTTCTGAGAACTACCCACTAATCTACCTGGACACACACAGACACACACAGACACACAGACACACAGACACACATGCACTTTTCCATTTTATTTTGAGGAGATCTCAGCTTTCTCTAGTGCCTATTCACAATTCAGTTACAATTTTGCCATAATGACCAGTGTGGACCTACTTCCATCTTTAGATAAATAACTATGCAACTTCCCAAAGTAGTTTTAAGATGGCATTCAAATTCAGATTTCCAGTTATAAAAGCATTCTCTGATCTACCTCCATCTGCTGTGCATTTTGGTTGAATTCTCTGAAACTGATCACCTCTGATGCTGCCATGACTAGGTCCCTGGGCTTTCAGAGCAGCGACTTAGACCCAGGAGTGGAGGCTACTCATATTTAGTGAGACTGTCAGTCATAGTACAGGCTTTCTTCTCTCTGTGATAAGTCCTTATATTTACACCTGCAGTCATCTCTAAGGCTCTAGTTTCCAAGACAAGCAGTAGCATAGATAACATCCTTTAATTATTATGGCTACTCCAGGCACTAGAAATTATTAGTATTCTAATTTTACAGCTGAGATAACTGAGGTTTAGTGGAGTTTAAGATTACTGTTCAAAGTTACACAGCATGTGGCAGAGCTGGAATTTATCTTGAGCTCCAACTCCCATCCTTGTACTCTTTCTGCAACATCAACAAAGCTCATATTTTACTTACAGCCCATTTATATGTCTAACTTGTAAGACATTCCTTCAACTAAAATACAAACCCTTTTACACAAAGTTCTTTCTACAATTCTGATTAAATATTACTCTATCGTGGGATCTTTAAAATTATTGTTCTTCAGGAATTTGAAGAGTCATCCTTTGTAAAAGGACTAACAAAATTGTCTTCTCTTGTCTATTTCACTTCCAGATCATATAATGCAAATACACTGACTGCCTGACTGCCATTGTCCCATTTTCCCATAGTGGGCATGAGGTCAGATATGTATAATTATTTGAAGTAGATGTCATAAACTAGAATATACTAATTATGTGCACATGTATACAGTTCAGTCCCAGAAGATGCAAAGCAGCTGAACTTATGCTTTCAAGAGCAGTTGGAGAAAACCAAGCTCAAATTAAGAATTAGGATGCACAGAAGGTCTTTGGCTGCATTTATTTAGTATTCTTCAAATTGGTCTATTCAGTCATATCTATGGCTCTGATTCAAATTGCAAATTATCTTGATAAATACCTGGCTACATTGGAGCTAGCAGGAATAATTGCATGTATTTAGGGATGTGGTCAGCGTACACTGCACCTTCAGAGGCTTAGCTTTCTCTAAATATGTGTGTCACAGAGTCTGAGATCAATAAATGTCTAAAGAATGAGCCTTCAGTTGGAAATTTAGGGGAAATCTAACATCTTGTAGGAAATGAAGGAAATACATATCTTATCCCTATTCTACAAAGATGCTGTAAATATAGATCCCAGTTACAAGAGATTTCAATGAAGACTTCACTTACTATACCTTCTCTCCATAAATTGTGACATGACTTTTTTTTAAAAAAGATTTTTCTAATTTATATTTTAGAGAGAGAGAAAGAGAGAGAAAGAAAGGGAGGAGGCACAGAAGGAAAGGGAGAGAGAAAGAATTTCAAGCAGACTCCCAGCATAAAGACCTATGTGGGGCTCTATCTTATGATCCATAAGAGCATGACCTGAGCTGAAATCAAGAGTTGGGGCTTAACTGACTGAGCCACCCAGGTGTCCCTGGATTGAATTTTAAAGAAGCCTAAGTTAACACATATCATGAGCAAAGGAAAGAGGAGCATGGAAACAGGATATGTGGCAAGATCAAAGATATGTGGTTATTGGAAGGGAAGCATTCTCCGAGGAGCAGTGGAAAATTCAATAAGAGGAGTGTAATATATCAGTGACAGAGCAGTGAGGGGGAATGAGAAAAGATTACATTTGAGAGGTAGGTAAGGATCAGACCATGGAGGCCTTGAGTGTTATGTAAAACAGTGTGGGCCTTATGCTGTAGGTAACATCTGGGGGTGAACTAAGCAGAGTTCCTTTTACTTCTAATCAGAGAGTTGGAATAAATAAATAACTGGAAAATGTCAGGGAGGGATATAAAAATACAATAGGTTGATGTTAAAAAAACACAATTGTTGGAGCCAGAAAGACCATGTTCAGATCCCAGGTCTACTACTTATCAACAGCGTGAGCTTAGACAAAGCATGTGTTTGTTCTAATAATGAAAGAAATAATTCTGGGGCTGCTTTAAGAAATAGACAGTGGATCTCCATGTCTTTGTGAATTGCTGGTTCTGTAGAAGTTGCCCAAAATGGCATCCATTGAAGGATCTGGATAGTAAAGCCAAGGATAAGAAGTACAAGTGAATGGACTGAGCAGTTGCTTTTGCTGGAACAATACAACAACATCAGTAATGATACTAGCTAATACATATTGAACATTTGTTATATACAGACTATCCTAGAAGCACTTTACATGCATCTGCAGTCCTATGAAGAATCTATTGCTATTATCTTCCTTTTGCAGATGAGAAAACTTCAGCATAGAGAGGGTAAGTGCCTTGGCCAGACACATGCACCCAACAAGAAACAAAACCAGGATTCTAGGTGGTCTGCCTCCCATACTTACACACCTAATCACAACCTAATACTTCTTTATATTAGTGCATTATAGCTTGTGACACAGAAAAATTATTGTTAATATTTGATTAACATGTACATCCAGGATCTATATGGAACTTTATCTCTTGGATAAACACATATCGTTTTACATATCACTTCATTTTGTGGGTATGCTGAGAGTCAGTTTGGTTAAATGACCTCCAAAGGCCCCAAAACTAATAAATAGTGGAACCAGGTCAGGAAGCCAGATCTCCTAAACTCCAATCAAGAGTCACCTCTTGCTTAGGGTTGGGGGTGGGGGATGCAGCAGCCAAAAGGTAAGATTCTTTAGCCCCTGGCCTATAATGATTCTAAATTCCATTTTCAGAACCATTCATTTTGGACACTGGAAATTTAAAGTAGCTTAAAAACACAAAAATGTGATGATAGTACTAATTATTCATAATACTACTAGCATTTATTACATTTGAGTGACACTATATAGTTCACAAAACTGTTTTGCAAATATTCTCATGTAACCCTAGACTTTAAAACTGGGTTGATTCTTCTAGAAACACACATCTATAAACATCTAATATATATAAGAAAACATCCAATGCTACTAAATATCTGTAGTTCCAAGTAATCACATAGGCCTTTCTCCTTCCTACTTCATCACATTATCTTGGTTTGATTTCACCCCTTAGTGCTAACTTTTGTTTCCATCTCCATTCCATCCAAAAATGCCTCTTTCTCTGTGCTTGGCACTGAGACCTCTGTTCTCCTGCTGGATTTTTTAAATCCACACTGGTGTCTTGAATGCTCACATATTACAGGAATAAAGTCCATGATTCAGACATCATCTTCCTCAGTGCTGGTGATCTGTGACCAGGAAGATGCTGCAGCTCTGCTTCAGGACCAGCCTGTGAAGTAAGGGTTTCTATGTTTCTCAGATGAAGAAATAGGTTCAGAAAGTCCAACTTTACTTGCTTAAGGTTTTAGCAGAGCCTGCTTGTTGTCCCCCAAAATTCATTTTCTCATTCTTTGCCAATGTGACTTGAGATTTTTAGCTGGCCACATGGTCTGAAATAAGACTACATTTCCCAGTCTTCCTTGCAGGTCCCTGTGTCACATGGCCAAGTTCTAACCAATGGGAGATGAGCAGAAGGCAGATATGGCAGGATAGAGGACAGCTGTTATGTACCCTCTGCTCCCTTTCTTCTTCATCTTCTCTTCCTTCATGATGGCTGGAATGTGAACTGGATGGATGAAGTCCAAACAGCTCTCTTAAAGTATGAAGTGGAAGCCACATATTAAGAATGGTGGAATAATAAAAGATTAGGCTTCACCCTACCAGCCTTGGACTGTAAATTTCTGTATTTTGTTATATGACAGATAAATAGACCTGAACCACTATTATTTTAGGGTTTTGTTTTTGTCTTTCAGAGTTCACATAAACCTTAACTGACGTAAGACACATGGTTAGTTACTAGCACCACTGAACTTTACAGTCAGTTGTCTTGATTCTAAATGCAGTTGTTTTTATTTTACCCCACAACAACTGGCACCTCCAGCTACCTCACTTTTAGGGCTTCTGTGAGGACAAAATGAGGAAACAGGTAAGAGAGCACTTTGTAAACTGCAAGACTTCATTTACATGTGAGCAGAAGCAGCATTTGCATTTGTGGAGACCCATGGAAAAATACTTAATGTCTTAGCTTGCTTTTTGGTTGAATAGGTAGGGGAAGGAAAAAAAAAGCCAAAAGCCATGTTGTGCTAGAGTCCTGGATTCCAAGTGAACCAGAAACTCCTTTGGTTAATTCCAGGGCCAAAAGATGCCTTTCAAGTGGGGAAGGATGAGTTAGTCTGAGCATCTAGGACCTCTCTGACTAGCTGTGGTTTAATGCTGCCCAAACTTTTGTGTAAATACACCTACAGCTTAAGTAAAATAGGAAGGATTGGGGGTCAGAATTGCCCTAGTTGGGATATTCTCTGTGTCCAACATCTCCTCATGAAGGAAATTGTATTAGTAATAAGTCAGATTTCCAGTGTTGGAATTTGAGTTGCTTTGGGAGTGAGTGGCCAGGTTTGCAGAGGCTTGTTTGCTTTATTGAGAGTATTGGGGTCAGCCTTTGCTGGCCAGAGGTCTCTAACCAGAGACAGGTTTTCACACAGGGCTTTTCATATTTTCTGCCTTGAACCAAGCTCAAATACCAAGAAGTCTCTCAGGGGTATTTTTGCAAGTTCACTCTTTTTCCTTTAGCAACTGTCAAAGGGCAGCTAAAGCCAATGCTTAGAAGGTATGCATATGCCCTGAACACTTTGTTCAGGCTCCTTGAAAGGTGTTGGGTTGCATCCCAAAGTAAACATTATTTTGGAATATTCTGGAGATTCTTTCAGTCCTTATTGCATAATTCAAGACTGATGATGCCCTATTGTAAAAGATAGGACAAAATTTGGTCATAGCTCAAGAGACAAGTCAAGGAACAGGCAGTATTAGGAGTAGGGTGAGGATTCATGATTATAACAACATCTAACACTCACTGAGCATGTTTATGCCCCAAGCACTGTGCTAGCCCTTTACATATGTTGTATTACTTAATCCTCTTAGCAATTTTATGTGTCAGAATGATTAAAAATATTTAACAACAAGTAGAACACAGCATCAGTAGATGAGAACAGATGTTGCCTTAGTGCTGGGTCTGGGTCCTGGAAGCTCCTTGCTGCCCCAGGTATTAGCACCTTAGTTTCTGGATTGTGTTACAGTGAGAGGTTGAGACAGGGTGCTCACGTCTCCAACCATGCTCCTCCTCTCCCCTCTTCCTTCTGTTTCCTTTGTTCTTCTCCCCTTTCCTTCTAATTGAGTGTCTGGGAGAGAGAGAGAATGATTCTCCCTCACAGGGCTATACTAGCAAGGGCTTAGAATTATGATTTTGAAATAAAGAATACAAAATGGAATTAAAGCAAATTGGATTCAAAGAGCAAGGGGCAGGTAAAGAAAGATTATCAGTGATTGTTTATTTTTCTATTTTTTAAAAGATCTATTTATTTATTTGAGAGAGAGACAGCATACCCTGAGGGAAAGGCAGAAGGACAGGGAGAGAGAATCTCAAGCAGACTCCCTGCTGAGCAGAAGCTGATATAGGGCTCAATCTCATGACCCTGAGATCATGACCTGACCTGAAATCAAGTCAGTGCTCAACTGACTGAGCTATCGAGGTGCCCCTCAGTGATTATTTAAATTAGTAGGTCTCAAACTTTATAATCTCAGGATCTGTTTTAGTATTAACAATATTGAGAACCCCCTAGAGATGTTAATTTATTATTTATAGTTATTTAATGTATGTATATGCACCAAAGAAAACTAAAATGTTTATTAATTCATTTAAAAGTGATAATAGTCCACAGTCTCTCATGGTTTGTCTCCCCTTCCGATTTACCCCAATTCACTTTTCCTTTCCTTCCCCTAGAGTCCTCCATTTTGTTCCTTATGTTCCACAAGTAAGTGAAACCATATGATAATTGACTTTCTCTGCTTGACTTATTTTTTTTAGCCTTCTTTTTTGCTTGACTTATTTTACTCAGCATAATCTCCTCCAGTCCCATCCATGTTGATATAAAAGTTGGATATTCATCCTTTCTGATGGCTGTCTAATATTCCATTGTATATATAGACCACATCTTCTTTATCCATTCATCTGTTGAAGGGCATCACGGCTCTTTCCACAGTTTGGCGATTGTGGACATTGCTGCTATGAACATTGGGGTACATATGGCCCTTCTTTTCACTACATCTATATCTTTGGGGTAAATACCCAGTAGTGCAATTGCAGGGTCATAGTGTAGCTCTATTTTTAATTTTTTGAGGAATCTCCACACTGTTTTCCAAAGTGGCTACACCAACTTGCATTCCCACCAACAGTGTAAGAGGGTTCCCCTTTCTCCACATCCTCTCCAACAGTTGTTTCCTGTCCTGTTAATTTTGGCCATTCTAACTGGTGTAAGGTGGTATCTTAATGTGGTTTTGATTTAAGTTTCCCTGATGGCTAATGATGATGAACATTTTTTCATGTGTCTGTTGGCCATTTGTATGTCTTTTTTGAGGAAGTGTCTGTTCATGTCTTCTGCCCATTTTTTGACATGATTATCTGGTTTTGGGGCATTGAGCTGAGGGTTATGGAGGGGAGGGGGTATGGGGATGGGTGAGCCTGGTGGTGGGTATTAAGGGAGGCATGTTTTGCATGGAGCACTGGGTGTGGTGCATAAACAATGAGTCTTGGATCACTGAAAACTAAAATAAAAATAAATAAAAGTAATAATAAATTATGGAAATGCTAACATACTTGCAATTGTGAAAAACCACTATATTTGAAAACAAAATCTATTTAGTGAGAAGAATGTCATCATTTTACTTTTTTTCAAACCTTTTTAATGTTTGGTTTAATAGAGAACAGGTCTTCTCCTATCTGCTTCTTCATTCAGTCCTTATAATATATTGTTTCAATTGAAATATATATAAATAATCCAGCCTCACACACTGTATAATCAAAGAAAGAGCATTCTAATCAGCTTTTCAAATAATTGTGGCTTTCTTCCTGGATATTACAATAAAACTGCCAAGTGGTAGTTTCTAACAAGCCAATTGCAATGTGTAATCTGAAACAATATTGATAACTGGGTTTTCTATTACACTAAAATCCATTGGTCTATCTTGACCTATTGTAACATTGTGTAATGGTCATTTGAAAAAAATATTAGGTCATTGAATTATCCAGATCTAAATTAATACTGAGATTTGCATTTGTTAATATCACTACCAATCTTATCGGAAAAGTCTATGAATCAAGAAGCTGTCAACCTCATAGTGAAGGATACAAGATTTCCAAAATCCTAATTTTCACTTTTAAGCTTGAATTTTATCCTTGGCAGCAAACACTGAACTGTTATTTTTCTTGACTAGACAGCGTCACTTCATTAATGTTCAAGGGAATGTTTGTTTAATGATCAAGTTTAAATAAACAGAGTCTGCCATTCTTTCAAATAAAAATGGTATTTCATGAAAAAGCAAAACAAACAAACAAACAAACAAAAAACCCCACACCAAATAATAGGTTAACTTTTAATTTAATCCATTGCTTCAGTGTTTGTCCTGGACATAACCATTAGATTTAGCTCTGAAACAGAGGCACTATATTGATATGATGCATTCCACCACATGAAATATTAAAATATGGCTTGTCATCAAGACCTGAGATTTAATAACATTAGTAACTTTTAGGGCTTTACTACAGATGGTCTTAAGTAATACTGACTTTTCCTGTCTGCTTTAAAAAATTTCCTGTAGGTCCATAATGGTGAAAAACAGCTTAAGTTCAATTCTTCAGTAGAGATATTAACTCAGTCTTCATATTTGCAGCTATGTCTTTCTTTTTTTTAACATCTTAATTTTATTTTATTTTTTTCAGTGTTCCAAGATTCATTGTTTATGCACCACACCCAGTGCTCCATGCAATACGTGCCCTCCTTAATACCCACCACCAGGTTCACCCATCTTCCCATACCCCTACCCTCCATCACCTTCAGTTTGTTTTTCAGAATTCACAGTCTCAGGCACCTGAGTGGCTCAGTAGATTAAAGCCTCTGCCTTCCGCTCAGGTTGTGATCTCAGGGTCCTGGGATAGAGTCCCGCATTGGGTTCTCTGCTCAGCAGGGAGCCTGCTTCCTCCTCTCTCTCTGCCTGCCTCTCAGCCTACTTGTGATCTCTCTTCCTCTGTGAAATAAGTAAATAAAATCTTAAAAAATAAAAAGAATCCAGTCTCTCATCTTTCATCTCCCCCTTTCATTTGACAAGTTACTGTGTCATTGAAAAGTAGCAGTGTTACTTCTTTTATTGGCTTCACTCAGCAGACATTTGGCAAGGTCAACTCAGCAAGGTTTTATTTTAATTTTTATTTATTCATTCATTTTTTTTAAAGATTTTATTTATTTATTTGAGAGATGGAGAGAGTGAGCAAGCATGAGCAGGGGAGGGTCAAAGGTGGAGGGAGAGGGACAAGCAGACTCCCTGTCAGTGTGGAGCCTTATGTGGGACTTGATAACAGGACCTGGAGATCATGAGTTGCGCCAAAACAAAGAGTTGGATGTTTAACTCACTGAGCCACCCAGGCAACTCTTGGCAAGGTTTTATTAAGCTTTTAGCTATTGACTACCTTTCGTTAGCCAAGGCATTATATAAGATACTTCGATGGCTTTTCATTTTAGTTTGAAAATTGTACCAATTGTTGGCTTAAAGGGGTCATTGTGCCTTTATTTGAAATATTCAATTTCTTCTTCTCAAACCCTGGATATTTAATTTCAGAATAGCATTCAATTTAACTGGTAGTATAACACTCTTTAAAAATGCTGTATTGCATAAGATGTGATCAAGTAAAATTTTTTTCCACACTCTCATCTTTTACTTAGAGCTTTCTATATAATTTCCTCCCATTACAGTTTTCAGCATATATTTTCATCAAATTGTTCAGCATATTTAGATGTTAATGGTGCAGATATAGGGTGAGAAGTGTTCCAATTTCCCTTTTTTTAGCTAATGATCTATCCTAGGATACAAGTCTAAAAATAAGTACAACAAAGTATACTTATTTCTTTTTGTTTTTATGTTGGTAAAGGGAAATTTAGAATTTCAAAGAAATGATTTTTGAACAAAATAGATTATAGAGGTTTAAGCAGATATTTCCAAAGAAATCTAAATGCATAGAAGTACTGAGAATATGCATGAGTTAATCTCAGAAAATGCACATATTTATTCTCTAAAACTAGAACATTAGAAAATTCTAGAAAAACATGACAATACTCACTCATTCTATCATCAGATGGCTGATGTCATCACATATTGTAAAGAATCTTGGAAAGTCAATTGTATAGTCATAAAAAATAAGAGTGAAAAAAGCAAATAACTCTTAATATTTTTAGGAAAATAGTGTCCACCTTACAGATTCCTTAAAAAGATCTTGCAGGTTCCTTGAGTAGTTCTTGTAGACCATAGGACCATGCTTTGAGAACTGCTAGTTATGAGCATTTAAGGCCAAAATATTTTTACAGACTGTAAGAAGTATGATATATGAATAGATTGGTGTTATGGGTTGAATTATTTCTTCCCAAACACATCTTGAGTTTCTAACCCCTAGTATCACACAGTGGCACTTTATTTGGAAACAGTATTATTGTAGATGTAATTAGTGAGGAGGAGATCATCCCAGAGGAGAGAGACAAACAGGGAGAAATATGTGACAGCAGAGGTAGAGATTGAAGTGCTTTATCATGCAAAGATTGTCATCACCACAAGCTAGAAGAGAAGCATGGAATTGATTGTGTTGTTTGAGCCACCCACTTTGAGGTACTTTTTTCTGGCAGCCCTAGGAAACTAGTACACCAAGTTTGTTCAAAAGACACAGAGGTGGGATAGACATTAATTTCTACTGTAAATCCAGGAAACATGGTTCTCCTATAATAATTAAAGAGCTTCTGCCAAACAAGTCATCTCCTGGCCCATTACAATGCATGGCATTTAGAGATCTGGAAGTTGATTCCCATCAATCAGGAGTTCTTAGAATCTTCTACTACCAGATGTTACTGTTGCTAGAGCCCCAGCAAATATTTCACCCTATGGAGTCCTGGGGCTGTTTAAGAGAAGATAAAGTTTTGTCTCATTCATAGGAACTTAGGCTACTGCACTGATGTCTGGGAGCTGACCTGGATAATATGAAATGAAGGCACTGGGGATAAGGCATGTTTTGTATCCAGGTTAGCTCCAAAGTAGACATTCTTAGAGTAGAGAAGGGGAAAAAAAAATATATATATATATATATATAATTTTCACTCTCACCCTGAGACTTGCATTCTAAACTCAAATGTGTTTGTTTTAGGAGGTCTCCTTTTATATTCTCCTTGGAAGCCTTTCATATCCTATGACATCCAGCTTGACATTTTCAGGTTTGCTTTACTCCCCTGTGTCCAACTTCCATTGATTACATCAAAATTTCATAGATACTACCTATCACTAAAAGGAAAAGTGAAGGCAAATTACTCTTAGGAAAAGTGGGCTGCAGATTATCACAAGTTGGCTCTGTTTAATAGATAAGGAAATTCAGAAGACAGAGAAAGACAATTACATTGATTAATACTGGAGCACATAGAGAAAGAAATATTAACCAGAAAGGCTTTGACTTCCAATCCCTACTATTTCCACAAGCAGCTCCCCAACCTTGCTCCACTGACACACACACACACACACACACACACACACACACACACACAATCCTCATTTCTATTGAAGCTGTTTTCAACAGCAGACCTCTCAATGACTTTAACTTCAGAGGTTTGGAGCTTTTTTTCCCCTTGTTTAATCTAATTCATGGTCGTACATGTGGGTTATTCTGGTTTTACTCCGTTGGTACTGACACAAACTATTTTGCCACAATTAATGTTTTGGTCAACAATGTGCAGACTTAAAGCCCTGAGTTATATGACTAGGCAAATAAAAGCAGACCACAAAATTTGGTCTCCTCTGGTTGGCTACGATTCACCCACAGGGACAAGCCAGCAGTCTTGCTGCTTTCCCCAAAACCCAGGAAAATCAGACTGTCATGTTATACTTCTTTGTCCCTTTATACAGATGCAGAGTCAGTCTGCTGAAATTGTGGGGCTCAAATATTTAATTTGTGTAATGCAGTGGAACAATTTCAACAGGTAGCGATTAGTCGAGTACCCAAAGTGAAAAACATTCACACATCACTCTGAGACACATGAAGTTCTGGTCATTATTACAGGAAAGCAGCTGCCTGGGAGTCCATGAGATTTACAGATTCCAAAATATTTGATATAATACATCTCTTTTTTTAAATGAAGGGGTTCAAGCTAAAAAATAAAAATTATTGATTTTATGAATAAATAATTTTCTTAAATGATTTAGAAACCTCTGTTTATTCATTTACTGACAGTGTTTAGAATATATAGTAGCCAGTGTGTCTGCAGATATATTTATGTTGGACTGTTTGGCTTGGCTTCACCTCTGTAATAATTTATAACAGTCTCAATGTAAACCCACCACTGAGAAGGTCATAAAGGTCCTGGATTTTAACCATCATTGTTGCCGATAAACCCACAGCGCAGGTTCCTACCACAGAGTTTGAGCTCATCCCTAGCTGGCCTATGGAAATTCTTCACTTAGGCAAGTTTAAATGCTAAGGAGTTTTAACTCAGTTTCTCATCTCTCAGCTTTGTTTTCGTTTTCGAAAGAGGGACTTATTTATTTATTTATTTTAGTGTTTTTTATTTTTACTTTCTTTGGGGGGGCTAAAGATGTTATTTACTGCACTATAGGGTGGATTTTATTTATTTATATAACTTTTCTTTATATTATATGATATACGTTTATGTATTATGCAATATTTTATGTTATATTACCTTACATAATTTATATTTATATATAACAAATTATATGTTTTTCATCCATTTCGAGTTTATCTTTGTGTATGGTGTGAGAGAGTGGTCGAGTTTCATTCTTCTATACATAGCTGTCCAATTTTCCCAACACCATTTATTGAAGAGACTGTCTTTTTTCCATTGGATATTTTTTCTTGCTTTGGCAAAGATCATTGACCATATTTGGACTCTCTACTCTGTTCCATTGGTCTATGTGTCTGTTTTTGTGCCTGTAGCACGCTGTCTTGGTGATCACATCTTTGTAGTAAAGCTTGAAAATAGGCAACGTGATGTCCCCAGCTGTTTTTCTTTTTCAACATTTCCTTAGCATTCAGGGTCTTTTCTGGTTCCATACAAATTTTAGGATTGTTTGTTCCAGCACTTTGAAAAATGTCTGTGGAATTTTGATTGGGATGGCACTGAAAGTATAGATTGGTCTGGGCAAGTATAGACATTTTAACAATGTTTATTCTTCCAATCCATCAGCATGGACTACTTTTCCATCTTTTTGTGTCTTCAATTTCTTTCATGACTGTTCTGTAGTTCCTCAAGTAAAGATCCTTTACCTCTTTGGTTAGGTTTATTCCAAGGTATCTTATAGTTCTTGGTGCTATAGTAAATGGAATCAAATCTCTAATTTCCCTTTCTATATTTTCAGTGCTAGTGTATAAGAAAGCAACTGATTTCTGTGCATTGATTTTGTATCCTGCCACATTACTGAATTGTTCTTCGAACACTGAAAAAATCAAATAAAATTAAGATGTTAAAAATTGTATGTTTATATGTGTATATTATACAATTATATACATTATACAATAGTATACATCATATTATATATGTATATATATTATAAAATTATATGCATCATACAATATTATATACATCATATAATGGTATTTAAGAAACAGCACAAATGAGCAAACACAAAAAAAGAGAAAAAAAACAAAAAAAAACCCCAAACAAACCACACTCTTAAAATACAGAAAACAAACAAAATAGATTTTATCTATTTTTAAGAAATATATCTTTAGATGCAACTATCAAATAAAAATTACATTCTCTCATATTTAAAAAAAATGATGAAGATCAACCTTTATATGTATATTTATGCTTCCATCATGTAATTGACAGATACTGGTAAAAAATGGGGAAAACAATACTGATGCTGGGGTATTTCTTAATAGATATCCATTTCAATCAACTGATGAGAGGTATCAATGTTTGGACTATAGCTTCACTTTCAAATTTTTCTAAATTTTCTATGTTCTATAGAACTTTTCCAGATATTTTATATCAGATTTGGATATTTTTCTAGATATTATATTGACAGATTCTTAATGTCAAAACATTCTTATTGTTAATGTATTATATCCCATTTATGAAATTAAAAAAATGCATTTAATACAATTTAATACATTAGTTTTAACTACTATGTATTTAATATGTTTATTATTTTGACAAGTAAAGGAAGTAGTATTTTTTATATTAAGAATAAACACCTTTTAAGAGAGTTTATAGTATGCATTTGAGAAAGAATGAACATTTCTGAGAGAGATCAAAGTGATAAAAAACCACTTAATGGTGAGTGAAATGTATACACTTCTATATCTTATGATGAATTATCCCTGTAAAGGATGTTTTTAATTAGGAACCACTTACTCTACTAGTACATTGACAAAAATGATCATCATACACTATTTAGCTAATGTTTATTATCTACATACATATATAGGGGTGTGTGTGTGTGTGTGTGTGTGTGTGTGTGTGTGTGTGTGTCATACTACACTTAGGAAGTAGGGCCAAACTGCAAATTTTTAATCAAAAGTGGGGTATAAGCCAAGGGCATAATTTTAGTGGCTGGGTAATTTTGGATGTATAGGTGCAGCACTATTTACTTAACTTGTTTCATATTGATAAGCAATAGCTTCGAGAAGCATCACTTGTGCAGAAAGTAAGAATCATAAGAATGCATTTTAGAAATGAGATTTCTAAATCAAAGTGTATTCCACTTTTAACTGTTTCATAGCACGAATTGCTTTCTAGAAAAGTTGTGTGAATTTATACTTCCAGAGAGTGAATACCTGTTTTCTGGTCGACACCGAATTTCTCTACTTTAAAAATAAACCTCGCCAGGAAAATGTGTGAAAAACAGTACCTTTATAAACTTATTCATGTCTTAAAATGAGAATATGTTTTTTTAAAAGAATAGTTTCAGATTTACAGAAAAATTTTGAAGGTAGTAGAGAGTGCCTATATACCTTCTTCCCTATTATTAATATATGACATTCATATGATACATTTGTTATAGTCAATGAATACAATGAATGTTAAAATCAGTGAACTACTATTGATCTACATTATTATTACTGAAGTACATGCTTTATCAGATTTCCTTAGTTTTTTTAATTTTTATTTTTTAATTTTATTTTTTCAGTGTTCCAAGATTCACTGTTTAAGCACCACACCCCACCCTGTGCTCAATGCAGAACATGCCTTAGTTTTGACCTAATGTTCTTTTTCTTTACAGAATCTTACCATGATTCTATATTACATAGCCTCCATAGCTTCCTCTTGGCTGTGGCAGTTTCTCATACTTTCTTAGTTTTTGATGACCTTGACAGTTTTCAGGAGTACTGGTCAGGTATTTGTAGAATATTCCTCTATTAGGGTTTGCTTGAGATTTCTTTCATGATGATACTTCAGGTTATGTGGAAGTTAACAGAGGTGAAATGCTATTTCTATCACATTATATTCTGGGTACATGCCTTTGAATGACTTACAAATGCTGATGTTGACCTTGACCACATGAAGTAACATTTGTCAGGTTCCTGCACTAGAAAGTTCTCTTTTGTTCTCCATTTACATACTGTTCTTATTGGGAAAAGTCACTGCATGTAGCCTGCACTTAAGGAGCAAAGTTATCCTTCACCATCTTTAGGGCAATTAACTACATAAAGTATTTGGAATTTTTCTGCATGGGAGATTGTTCTATTCTACGTTTATCTATCTATCTATCTATCTATCTATCTATCTATCTATCTATCTATCATCTATCTATCCATCATCCATTTTTTATACACATCAGTATGAACTCATAGATATTTATTTACTATTTTGGGAGATAGTCCATTACTACTTTATTTTGTTGCTCAGATTGTTCCAGCTTTAGCCTCTGGGAACACTTTTGGTAGCTCCTGTGTCACTTTGACACATCCTCATCAGTATAACTCTTTTTCCTTTTCTTGTTTAAGCATTTCCTTACTCCAACACTGCAAGGTGCTCCAGGCTCTTCTTGAATATTTCCTGCTCCAAATGAACATATTTTAACATGTGATTCTACCATTACTGTTTATTCTTTTGACAATTTTTCACTAATGATCTTTGTTCATTTTTCTACTTAGATACTCGTCTGTTTATTAATTTATTAGAACATTTTTCTTAGTATCTTTAAGGCAGTTAAATGGCACTAGAAAAGATGAAATTTACTTGTTAAATCCCCACACTGGGATGGTAGTGGGATAGTGGCAAGTGAGAGAGGGAGAGAGAGAGAGAGAGAGAGAGAGAGAGAGAGAGAAGGAAACATTTATCTTAAATTATCAAACATCAGACAAATTTTCTGTTTTTATTATCTAATACACTTCATTGGTAATTTCCTGCATTTATGATGTATGACTTCTTCTGTTACAACACTAAAAAATACTTTTATTTATCCTCCATTGGTGTAATGGAAACTCTGAATTAATAGGTATCATTTATTGAAACATTTATGCTTTATTAAATATAGTGTTGGGCTTTTTACTTATATTATTCATAAACCTAACAAAAATCCTGAAAGATAGGTGTACAATTAGTTTTGTCCTACAAATAAGAAAACAAGGTCTTCAAGAGATTGCTTTGCCCAAGGTGAAACCCCCAGGAAATTGCATATTTGGGATACAAAACAATGACTCTCTGACTTTGGTACCCGTAACACTTTGTTAGTCTCCATGCTGATCGGTTATCAGAATTTTTTTCTACTATGAGTAGGAAGCTTTCCACCTGCTTCAATGTTGGAAGTCATCAGATAATTACCAGTTTCTTCATCTACCAAATGGATTTTTTTTAATCATGTTATTTATTTATTTATATTTTATTTTATTATTATTATTATTATTGTTATTGTTATTGTTAGTCCCAGGGGTACAGGTCTGTGAATCATCAGGCTTACACCTTTCACAGCACTCACCATAGCACAAACCCTCCCCAATGTCCATAACCCAGCCACCCTATCCCTACTCCCCCACCCCCCAGTAAACCTCAGTTTGTTTTGTGAGATTAAGAGTCTCTTATGGTTTGTTGGAGGATTGTTTTTTAATCAGCCATTATTGGATTAGAGAAATAAAACTTTTGAGAATGATTCAGAATATGAACTTTATCACAAGGACTTGGCTTAATGTAATCCTGTAAGCTGGTAAAACATTGATGTATGCACTTCCTTCTGTGTTTGATGCTGGGAACAAACTCTACAGGAAGTTAGGAAAGAGGAGCTGTGTACCCAGTTGCTGTCTCATAGTCATGAGACAAACTAACAGATCGGCAACATGCATGACCATGATGGCTCCTAGTGCCTTGTACAGACCAGCTGTGCATAAAAATAATATGGCTTCTGCATCACTCTTACCTTGTAACCTGATTCAGAACATCCTTTATGGCCCAGACCCTTAAAGGAAAGGAGATTTGGGGATACTCTATTGTTGCTTAGGTAAGCTGACATAATATGAGTTACCATGATGCCTGTCTTGCTCTGCATTCTTTGAAATGGGAACTGTGGGGGTAATTCCTCAAGATCTATTTTTCTTTTTCATCTGTACCAAATGAGCCTTGATTTTTTTCAGAGCGATAATGTTCCCAGCTCAAAAAAATATATATCCTAATCTCCTTTGCTGGTGGCCTGGATTGGTAATCAGTAGTGATAGCAATGAGTTCTGGTCCATAAAATGTAACTAAGGTCATTAAGTGAAGCTTTCAAAAGAACTCTTAAAAAGGGTAGACACAGATGCCACATAGCTTTTACTTTTTGCCTTTCTTGTTCTTGCCTGGGACACTGATGCAATGTTGGAATTGAAGTCAGTTACAATCTTTTGCAATTGCAACCATGAGGATGAAAGCTGCACCCAAGTATGGTTAAGCAGATAGGTACTGAATCAGCCAGTTGGCCATGGCAGGGCTATCTCCTCCTCCTCCTCCTCCTCCTCCTTTTTCTTCGTCCTCGTGCAAAATCTAAAATCCGTATCTTGCTAAGTCTGCATGGCTTTT
>LNAC01000206.1:679865-798669 GCA_002007465.1 Ailurus styani
ATAGGTCCTGAATCACCCAGTTGGCCCTGGCAGCGCGATCTCCTCCTCCTCCTCCTCCTCCTCCTCCTCCTCCTTCTTCTTCTTCGTGCGTGTGCAAAAATTAAAATCTGTATCTGGCTAAGTCACTATGGCTTTTTTTTTCTGTAACATGTCCCTCACCCTGTGTTTTATGGATGCATCAGTGTAAATAATTCAGGAATAAAACTAATAGGGTATGAGTAAGTAGAGAATATTTGGACACTGTTGGGTAATAGGGTGTTTCTATACAGAGAAAGGTTGGAAGGGGGTAGTCTAGGTCCAGAGGCAGAAATACAGAGTTTCTTTAGTTCACCTTGACTAGAAATAAAGTAGTAGAGTTATGGTCAGAACGCTTCAACAGGAAAAACTATTAGCACTTTTTATTTATTGGAATGGGAAAATTAGACACTTTAAGTTTGCGTAGGTTTTCTTGATAATGGGGTATTAGTTTTAAGAAATCTTAGAATACAAGAGAAACAAGGGATGTTATCTTTTTAACTCTTCAGATACTCTGGGCTCCCTGTTTGCAGATTTGAATATAGGAGAAATATGAAGAACTGACCCATCACGTTTCCAATTTTTGGTCCATGACCCACATCGAAGTGACTTGACTTCTCTTTATTTATTTATTTAATACTCATATTTTGCATAACAATTGATTTGATTGCACAGGTGTGCTACTCTCCAATATGGAGGTCCTTGGGACAGTATTGGCACCTAGCTATTTCAGATAGGGCTGACCTTTGTCTTGTCTTACCCTTACCCAGAAACACTTAGCTCACTTACTTCTTTAATCACCTGTGAACAGGATAGAAGAGTTCTTTGCCTGTACAATGACATGAGCCTTAAAACTAGCAAAAGAGTTGGTTAAGCTTGTTCTCTTAAAACAAACAAAAAACCCCAGGAATCTTCGGTGTAGTAATCTCCTGAGGTCTCATAGGATTTTTCTGTAGCTGATCAAGTACAAGTATATTCTAAGGCTGGAAATGGAGAACCAATAGAGAGGGAGAGAATATTTTCAAGGGCATGTAGGGCACCAGGAGAATGACAGAGAACAGCAGCCCAGGGGGAGTAAGGGTGTGATGAGATCTCAGTTGAGTAGGTTGGCTGAAGGAAATATGGAGATGAGAGTGTAGTGGTGTGGAAGCCATCTCTGAGGCGGCCCTGATGATGATCACTTCTTGATATTTGTACCCTAGTGTTGTCTTCCACCCATATTAAACCAGGGTTGATCTGTGTGGCCAATAGCATATAGGGAAACTGATGGTATGTGACATTCATGGTTAGTTTATAAAAGATTGGCTTCTGTCTTAGCCATATTATCTTCCTCTCTGGTCACTTGTTTTGAGGAACTCCAATTGCCATGTCCTGAGAACATGTCAGGAAACCTGTTGAGAGGCCTGTGCAATGCAAATCAGAGGCCTCTGGCCTAACAAAGAACTGAGACTTGCCAACCACCATGTATGAGCTTAGAAATGGGTCCTCCCCACTTCAGGACTTTACCCAACTATAGTCTCTGTTGACAGTTGGAGTACAAAACTGTGATAGATCCTGAGCCAGTACCACTTAGCTAAGATTTTCCTGAGTTCCCACCCCTCTGAAAACCTGTGGGATAATACATGTTGTTTTAAGTGCCTAAGTTATGCGGTACTATGTTTCACATCAATAGTTAGCTAATATAGGTGGGTATGGACAGGAATAAATAGAGACTTGAGAGTAATGTTGATTTATTAATGCCTCTTGACCCCGAATTTGCTGCAAATAAGAGGATGATAGTTTTAGTAGAGGATTTGAATTCACTGATGACTCTGGAGCTCTGGAGTTAGCAAAATGGGAAAGAGAAGAGCTGAAAATAGAATGGAAATAATGGAAGCAGAAGAGTTGAAAAAGATCCCCGTGGGTCCAATTTATGTTGAGGACTTTATATCTGAGGTATCCAGCCACCTGGATGGTGGAGTTTTGCTCTGTATGTGTGGTAAAAGACAGGAGATGTAAGGGGATTGAGGAGGTGAGCGTGAGTGATTCAGAGAATTCACCATGGCTGCTTGCTTAATTTTGCTGAAGAGTTATCTGTAGCCGGCCATGTGTTCATCTTGTTCATGCCTGTTTTACTCTGACATGTTGATCTGGGCTCCTCTGGACACTTGTCCCACCCTGACGATACCATCTCACTTTTTTGCCTGGTCCCTACAATTCAGGGTTTAACACATTCTTAAACTGTCATTCTAACAGCTCCTAACAACCTTGTGAGGTCTGCAAGTCATGGACTATTTTCCTGAGCTGATGTCCAGGAAGGCTAAGTGATTAATCTAGAGTCCCACAGCTAGCTGGTGGCAGCGCCAGGTCTAGACTTGGAACGCTTGGTTTCCTGTCTTATGCCAATAAGCTTTTTTTTTTCTTTTTTAGGTTTTCCTCATTATGAGTATGGCAGACCAGACTCAACAGGTACATTGGGAGCAGGCCACTGAAGGATGAGCAAATTGAGCTGCATTTAGGATTTGTGCATCCTAACATCTTAAAATGTTTTTCTAACATTTTGGGTTTGGCATGGCAAAGTGTGCCAAGATTCCTTTCCTTTCATTTTTAAACCCACATGTATTTTCAGAGAAATTAAGCTCATGTGTTTCTGATTCATTTACTGTATAACTCATCAAAATATTGTTTTATAACAGTTCTTGGCAGTCCATGAAACCTTTTAAAATATAGACTTTTCCCTCTTGCTACCAAGGAAGCCATGTTTTACCAAGAAGAGCACAGCACCAATGAACTCCAAAGGGTTTTCCAAATAAGCTTTACATGAACACTAAAGACAAAATTGGGCTCTACAAGAATGCAAGTCAAGAAATATCCATTGAACATACTCCATGTATTGTATTTGGGAATATGTAGAGTCATAATGATAAATGGGAAGTGACCCCCAGGATTTAAATAGTTGTCATGATAGAGACTGAGAAATGACAGTCAAAACATTTATTGAGCATTTTGAACATGCCTGATACTAGGTGAAGCCTTTTATAAACATTATTCCATGTAATCTTCTTGACCACTTTATGTATAGTATCCTTATTTTATATCTAAGAAAACTGAGACCTAGAGAGTTTACTGAGGTAAGTCATATAGTTGGTCAGCAATGGATTCAAGACCAAATCTCTAGTAGTTTGATTCCAGAGACCAGTCTTTAAAGCTGTTATTGTAGACTTGGAAATTAAGATACAGTAAGACTAAGCTAATGCCCAGGTTTTTGGAGGTAGGGATGGAACTTCATTAATCTCACATTACTTATTTCTGTTTAAACTTTTTCTGACCACAGGACTATTTCCTTCTGACTACTCTGCCTGCATTTTGGACATTCTTTGGCAAAGGTCATGATCGTTCAATAAAAGTCTTGTTAATGCCTTTTGGGTAGCTTATCTGAGATATTGACCACATGAATGAATGTTCCTTCTCTCAGTGGGGCCATCTCAGAAAAACTCTCTCACGTCCACACTATACACAGCAATCTTTGTACCATGCTTTCTATAACTTAATTTTTGTGCAAGAATATAATTATTTATATTGAAAATATAATAAGAGGAGATACTATTTTTTGAATGTTTCTTTATGCCAAACACTGTTAAATGCTTTTCTTAAATTACTTGAGTTCATCCTTATGAAAGTCCTCTTGAGATATACAGTGTCAGCTCCTCATTCTTCCAATGAATATATTGAGGAATAGAATAGTTAAATAATAACCAATAAAGGGGTGTCTGGGTGGCTCACTCAGTTAAACATTTGACTCTTGCTTTTGGCCCAGGTCATGATCTCAAGGTCATGAGATCCTCGCTGGGTGTGGAGTGTGCTTAAGATTCACTGTCTCCCTCTCCCTCTGCCCCTCCTGCCTGTTCACTTGCAGGCATTTGCATGTGCATATGTACTTTCTCTGAAAATAATGAATGAATGAATGAATAAATAAATAAATAAATAACCACGGAAGATCTCTAAGGTAGGCTTTTCCATTATATATATTTCACAATTTACCATATATTATGTTTCATAATTTATAATCCGTAACATTGTTAATGGTCATTGGGGGTTTCTTTCTTTCTTTCTTTCTTTCTTTCTTTCTTTCTTTCTTTCTTTCTTTCTTTCTTTCTTTCTTCTTTCTTTCTTTCTTTCTTTCTTTCTTTCTTTCTTTCTTTCTTTCTTTCTTTCTTTTTCTTTCTTTCTTTCCTTCTGGTTATTCCTAACATTTAAAAAATACGTTGTTTGTACAAGCCTTTGCAAAAGAATATAAAGGGCAAGAGTTTCTCTAATTATTAGGAATTACAAGTGCTAGATATGTAAAATCCACCAATGTAAAGTAGTATAAGTTGTTTTCAATTTCAATTTGTTAGTTAAATTTACTCAGTAGAAACATATGTGTTTCTTAACTCTGTAACCATGTCAACTACTTTTTAAAGATATAGGTGTTTTTCTCTCTTTTTTTTTAAGACTTTTTTATTTGTTTATTTGACAGAGAGAGAGAGATCACAAGTAGGCAGAGAGGCAGGCAGAGAGAGAGGAGGAAGCAGGCGCCCCGCAGAGCAGGGAGCCCAACTTGGGCCTCGATCCCAGGACCCTGAGATCATGACCTGAGCCTAAGGCAGAGGCTTTAACCCACTGAGCCACCCAGGCTCCTTTTTTCTCTTTTTTTAAAGTTCCTTTTTTTTAAAATAGTTCCTCAATGTCTTTTTTTTCCCCAGTGTTTTTATTTAAATTCTAGCTAGTTAACATACAGTGTATTATTAGTTTCAGATGTGCACTATAGTGATTCAACACTCCCATAGAATACCTGGTGCTCATCACAAGTGCACTCCTTAATCCCCATCACCTATTTCTTCCATCCCCCACCAACCTCCCCTCTGGTAACCATCAGTAAGTTCTCTATAGTTAAGAGTCTCTTTCTTGGTTTGTCTCTCTCTTTCTCTCTTTGCTTGTTTGTTTTGTTTCTTGAATTCAACATATGAATGAAGTTATAGGGCATTTGTCTTTCTCTAACAGACTTATTTTGATTAGCATAATACTCTCTAGCTCCACTCATGTTGTTACTAATGGCAAGATTTCATTTTTTTTATAACTGGGTAATATTCCATTGTATGTAAATATATACCGCCTCTTCTTTAACCATTCATCAGTTAATGGACAATTGGGTCATTTGCATAATTTGGTAGATAATGATGCCATAAATATTGGATTGAATGTATCCCTTTAGATTAATATTTTATATTCTTTGGAGAAATACCTAGTAGTGCAATTGCTGGATTGTAAGATAGTTTTATTTTAAACTTTTTGAGAAACCTCCATACTGTTTTCCAGAGTCATCGCGATGGTGCAAGAGTGTTCCCCTTTCTCCACATCCTCACCAACATCTATTGTTTCTTGTGTTGTTGATTTTAGCCATTCTGACTGGTGTGAGATATTACCTCATTGTAGTTTTGTTTTGCATTTCCCTGATGATGAGTGATACTGAGCATCTTTTCATGTTTTTGTTGTCCATCTGTATGTCTTCTTTGGAAAAATGTCTATTCATGTCTTCTGCTTATTTTTCAATTGGATTATTTATTTTTAGGGTGTTGAGTTTTATAAATTCTTTGTATTTTTTGGATACTAATCTTTTATCAGGTATGTCATTTGCAAGTATCTTCTCACATTCCATAGGTTGCCTTTTAATTTTGTTGGTTGTTTCCTTTGCTGTGCAGGAGCTTTTTTACTTATTGTCAATTTGTTTGATATGTTGTCTTAATTTTTATTTTCCCTTGATATTATTGAGTCGGACATCTTTTCAATTTTATTGGCCTTTTGTGGTTTAGTTGGGGTCTAAAGAAGAGTACAAAAACAACTTTAAGAATTTAAACAGAAAAGTATTATTGCAGGGCCATGGTTATGTAGGGATGGAGTTGCTTAGTTGCACAGGGGTTACCCAGAGACTAACCACATCACAAAGCACTACCATTTTTGGGTTGATGGACAAAAAGATGTTGTATTATCAGTCCCAGTAAGCTGGGACCACTCAGTTTCCTTGAGAATCTCTGGTTTAATGTGTAGTCTCAGCTTAGCTCTCCCATTTGTTCTAAAGGTAGGAAGAAAAAATACCTTAGGAATAGGGAGAAAAAAGTGGTATCAATAGTCTGGAGGTCTAGTGAGGCTAAACAACTTGTAAGAGAGTCACCAAAGAAAGTTAGCCCTGGAATGCAAGATAAAGATCAGAAAATTCTATATTTAAATTTGAGATTTTGTGGACAATTCAAGTTCTAGTAATGATAATGTGAGTGTGACACATGGGAATGAGTAAGTAAAGTCAATTTGAATAAAAAGTCTTTGGACATAAGGAAAATAGGACTAACAAGGGCTAACAAGGCTACTCTCTTGCACAATTTCTGGGACTCCATTCAATAGTCATCTGTAACACTGATAGGCTAAGGTTTAAATGATTAATTCACATAGACTCCCTCCTTTGTGAGAGTAGGAGGTTTTTCTGCCTTACTCAACACTGTATCTTTAGTAACTATAACGTTAATAGGTACTCCACAAATATCTGTTGGATGAATGAATAAATGCTTATGTCACCATAAGACAAGAGTAATGCTGTGAAGGATGAGTTAACAGCTAAAGACTTAAATAAATGAGTAGAAGTGTTTTGGATGTCAGTGGATGACAGCAACAAATTGGTAAAGATGAAGATAAAACAGGTGGCATGACCTTTTTAATCTATAGGAGTTCCTTTGCTTTTGCTGTGTGTGTAATGGATAATGGCCAGAAAACTATAATGATGAGGTAGTGCTGCTCCTAAGCCATAAGAGGTGTGAGATAACAGATCCTCCACTTGCAAAGCTATAGGGAAAGTGAACTTGGAAAGAGTCCCAGCTAGGTTTGCAGGAAAGATGGAAGAGTGAATGTTCTGTGAAGAGGCCAGGGATCAAGAGGAGTTTGCTGATTACAGGGGGGGAGTTCCAAGGTAAGATGGATGGCAATGGAAGGAGGACACATAGGTTAGAGTCTTAACAAAAGTGAATTCTAGTCAGATGGTTCAACCTTGGAGACTTAAATAAAGAGGAACCATTTATCAAGGTGTAGGCAGGGAGCAGAGGAATCAGCAAGGAAAAGTAAGGCACCCAGAGACTGGTAATCATGGGCACTCATTACTGCCCCTTGGTCTGAAGAGCCAAGCAGAAGAAACAGTGTTAAAAAGCCCACTAAGTGCCAGACCAAAGAGGAATAAATATCTATGGGAACTGTTGTCCAGGAGTCATACAGGCACCGCCAGAACCCTATCAGCAAGTCAGGGAGGCAGTAGGGAGGGGAATGGGAGATAAGTGCTCCAGCACTCTCTCCACTTATCCTATTTTTATGCATTTGGGACCTTTCCTCCCAATTGCTGTCCCCAGTTGGAAGTCAGAGAAGATGACCCTGGAATCTGCTTCCCATCACGGAAGTTTGATTCCAGGGGAAAAGTGGGGCAGAGAAGGGAAAATCATGTGTTTAGGGTAGGGGTAATAGGTGGATATAGGCTAGCTAGTTGAGAGGAAAAAGGAAGATTTTATCAACAAGGGGATGCAGAGATGTCTGGAAATCAGAGTCTGAGTGTTAATAGAAGACTGAGTTAAAGTTGGATGGCAGATTTTATGTTCGTAGTTTGTACTTAACGTTGTAGAGAAGCTGTAAGCATTCCTTTCCTTGCCTTAATGAAACCTGGCTCACTCTGAGAAGTCTGCATTTTGAGTTAGTGTTTTTGTGATGTGTTCACTGGGATTTCCTGCTTTCTTAGGTACTCGCTAGAAACCTAGGCTCTAGTAGAGATTTTGGAGCTAGGACACAGTCATTTTCTGCCACTCGTGGACAAGGACAAAAATGGACAAATGTGGGGGCTACACTGGTTAGAGAGAGATGTCTGCCATTGCTCAGTGTAAACCAGATGCTCCACAGAAACCCTAAATTACTCTCTTACTTGGAAATAACCTGAACCCTTTAGTCCCCCTAAATATGATCACATTTTGAATGCTTTCCCATGTTATTGTGTTCTCAATAACAATGTCTTTTCCTATCTACCCTTTAAACACCCTTTAAATCGTAAATAAATATTAAATTAATATTGCATATTGAATTAGTGTTCACCAGATTACCGCTTATTTCATGAAGCCTTTCCTGTTCAGACTCCCAAGCAGAAATGGATCAAAAGTTGTTTTGTCTTCTTTTTTTTAACATCTTAATTTTATTTTATTTTATTCAGTGTTCTAAGATTCATTGTTTATGCACCACACCCAGTGCCCCATGCAATACGTGCCTTCCTTAATACCCACCACCAGGCTCACACATCCCCCCACTTCCCTCCCCACCATAACCCTCAGTTTGTTTCTCAGAATCCACAGTCTCTCATCTTTCATCTCCACCTCCAACTTCCTTTAATTCACATTTCCTTTCCTTCTCCTAATGTCCAATGTACTCCATTTTATTCCTTATGTTCCACAAGTAAGTGAAACCATATGATAATAGACTTTCTCTGCTTGACTTATTTCACTCAGCATAATCTCCTCCAGACTCATCCATGTTGATACAAAAGTTGGGTATTCATCCTTTCTGATGGCTGTGTAATATTCCATTGTATATATGGAGCATATCTTCTTTATCCATTTGTCTGTTGAAGGGCATCTCGGCTCTTTCCACAGTTTGGCGATTGTGGACATTGCTGCTATGAACATTGGGGTACATATGGCCCTTCTTTTTTTTTCTTTTACTACATCTATATCTTTGGGGTAAATACATAGTAGTGAAATTGCAGGGTCATAGGGTAGCTCTATTTTTAATTTTTTGAGGAATATCCACACAGTTTTCCAAAGTGGCTACACCAACTTCCATTCCCACCAACAGTGTAAGGGGGTTCCCCTTTCTCCACACCTTCTCCAACAGTTGTCGTTTCCTCTCCTGTTAATTTTTGCCATTATAACTGGTGTAAGATGGTATCTCAATGAGGTTTCGATTTGAATTTCCCTGATAGCTAATGGTGATGAATATTTTTTCATGTGTCCATTAGCCATTTGTATGTTTTCTTTGGAGAAGTGTCTGTTCATGTCTTCTGCCCATTTGTTTGGCATGATTATCTGTTTTTGGGGTGTTGAGTTTAAGGAGTTCTTTACAGATCTTGGAAATCTTGTTTCGCCTTCTGGTGCAGTCACTGTTGAAAACAGTAGGAAGTTTCCTCAGAAAGTTAAAAATAGAACCACCCTATGACCCAGTAATCTCACCACTGGGTATTTACCTCCCCCAAAATACAAAAACACTAATACAAAGAGATAAAAGCACCTCTATGTTCATTGCAGCATTATTTACAATAGTCAAATTATGGGAGCAGCCCAAGTGTCCATTGATAGATGAATGGATAAAGAAGATGTGGTGTATATACACAATGGAATGTCATTAACCCATAAAAACAATGAAATCATGCCATTTTCAATGACATGGTTGGAGCTAGAGAGTATAATGCTAAGTGAAAGTCAGAAAAAAATACCATATGATTTCCTTCATTCATAGGTAGAATTTAAGAAACAAAAATAAATCAGCAAAGTGAAGGAAAACAAGAGAAAGAGAGACAAATCAAGAAGCATACTCTTAACTATAGAGAACAAACTGGTGGTTACCATAGGGGAGAGGGATGGGTGAGTGGTGCAATAGGTGATGGGGATTAAGGAATGCACTTGTCATGATGAGCATTGGATGATGAATGGAAATATTGAATCATTATATTTTACATGTGAAACTAATATAACACTCTCTATTTATACTGGAATTTAAAAAAAGTTGATTTGCCTTTATTGGGATCTCATTTTTAATCAATTAAGTAGAAAATTAAGTTAAGCATATTATTCAAGTATCTATCATAAGAAAAACACTCTGGAGATTGTAGAAGACCTGTGTCCTGCTATAGGAAAAAATTATTGGCCTATGCGTCTACAAAATGACTCTTTAGGTAAAAGATTATGACCTTTGCAAGAAAAGAAATATCAAGGCAATTATGACAGTGGTTGGGTTAAAAGATAACATTTAGCACCATTCAGTAATAGGTTCCATTCTAAAGTTATGAACTAGAATTTAGAATTCCCACTTCTGGAAAAAAAAAATATCTATTAGGATTATAGCTCCCCCTTCCTCTAAGCAGTGGTTCTTAATTAGGAGCAGCGCTGTCCCCTTAAAGGACAACTTGGAAATGCAGAGGGTGTTTGTTCATCTCAGTGATAAGAGATGCCACTGGCATTAAGTATTTGGAGAGAGGATTGACACCATCTTGCAAAGTGGGGACAGTTCTGCTTAAGAAATAACTATCCCATCCGAAATGCCTACAGTTCTTTCACTCTGAGATATTAAATGCCATAGATATTTTTTAAAAGGTTTTCCTCACTCATGGTTCTGCATTTTTCCATCTAACAGCTGCTTCTTCCATCTCATGCTTTGCCCTGCCATGCTCAGTTCTACTGTGTGCCACCAGTAACTTTGCTAGTCATTATAGTGCCTGTTAATGGTGTGATGGACACTGCATAAACCTTGGAATTGGGCCTATTGGAGTATAATCCCCAATTCTGCCACTCCTTAGCCCTACGCCCCTTAGAATGTTACCTAGGTACTCTGAGTTTTAAATCACCCTTTGAGAGAATATGTTTGCCTTTAATTCTTTTAGGATTAAGGCAGAATATACACATATTTAAAATAATTGCTGCCTCATAGAGCACTTATAAAAATTAAAAAAGATATGGTCAGCAAAGAGCTATATATAGAATATGGCACATGGCAGATATTGAATAAATGGTGGCTACTATTTTCTTCTGCACAGTGAATATATTTTATATTACATTCAAAAGTGAGACACTGGATGATTCACCCTTAGAATATCCAGCAGGTCCCAGCAACAGTTTGCAAACTTTTGGCAGCAAGAGCAACCAAATAAGTTAAATTTTATAATCTGAATAATGAAATAATTTGCGAGGCGACTGAAGGTTAAGAGGGTGGGTTGGGGAGGAAATGTAATTCTATCTGAATGTGTTCACCTAATCATGCACATTTTAGGATAATACCAAGTTGTGTTCTCCTGAATAGAGGATTTCATGCCCAATTTCCACCACTTGCTTTCAAGAGAGTGGCCTCCTATGTAACAGCCCCCTGTGCTGTCCAACCTGAACCAAGCACTCTAAGTATGGAGCATGCAGCCTTTATTTTGAACTTCCTAGATTAGGCAAGTTTGCCAAGCCCCAATGTTCCTGGAGCACATTTGAGTGTTGATTTCAACAAAGCACAACTCTTCTGAAATAATTGACTGGCCCTAAAATGTTTAATCTCTGAGTTAGACTTTTGTAATTCTTGAAGCAGGAAATGGGTCTCTGCAAATATTTAGAAATGGTGTGGAAACGCCGAAGTTCACATCCATGGCAACTATTAGGCGTGCAAGTTGTGCAAGGCATCATGCCTTCCTCAACAAAAGTACTTAATTCTTAAGTATTTGTCATCAGTTAAAATATGGAGGCTGACATAAAAGAGGCAAGCTCTTCCAGTTCAGCTTGAGAAGACCCTGGTTGACATCTGACCCCACAGTCCTCTAAACAGCAGCAGAAATTCCCCTTCCACTTAAACTGCATTTGCTGGGCAAGGTTTTAATAAAGCAGCCATTCGTGGAAAGGTTTCCTCTTATTGCAAGTGTCAAAGTTCTCCTTGTTGAAGTTAACTGTTGGCAAAATGTGCCTGGCCTCAGCTGTGAACTTTGCCTCGTTGCCTCACCTCTCTTTGACAGAAATAGACTTCATAACCAATTATAGGATGTATCAAAGTTCTGTATTCATATGAAGATGATATGAAATGGAATAGAAATATATATATTTACATATTTAATATTTATTTATTTTAAGGAGAGAGGGAGAGCACATGAGCAGTGGGGTAGCGGAAGAAGAGGAAGAGAAAGAATCTCAAGCAGACACCCTGCTGAGTGTGAAGCCAGTTGTGGGGCTCAATCCCAGGACCCTGAGATCAAGAGCCGGCCACCTAATGACTGCACCACCCAGACGCCGTGGAAATATACTGTCTATCTGTCATTGAAATTAAATTTATCACATAATAGTAAATGTTCTCTGAGAAGTTGCATTTGCATATATTTACCTAAGTAAAGATACATTACAAGATAGGTATACAAAAATAAATATATGAAGAAAAACCATTTGGTTTCAAATCAAGAAGGAAGGAGTCTTAGATTTAAATTCCATATTTGATTCCTCATTTGTTGGAAAATTGCAGATAAATGACTTAGGCCAAAGATAACTTATAAGTTCTTTCACTGTGTCATTGAGGAGATAGATGGCAGGGCAATTTATTAAGCCGAGGAGCCCAGCAGGAGGAAAACAAGGACACAGAGGAAGAAGAACTCATTCTTGTGAGGAAGGCAATTATCATAATTTTGCACTTACAGAGTTTGAGATCCTAATGGGGTCTTTTTTGGTGAAGCTGAATATAGTCACGTGATGCTCAAACAGGAAGTGTGATTTGGGTATCATCAAAGTTTAGATGGGAGTTGAAGCACAGGTGTCGATGCATTCATCAAGGGCGTTAAACATTAAAGCAGAGAAGACCGGTGCGGAAGGGTGACTGAAAATACTTACCATGCAGTGAAGCTGAGCAACTGGGAAAGATGTGTCAAGAGAAATATTCCAAGGAGAAAGTAATTATTCCTGTCAGATGTATCCAAGGAGTTCAGTAAGGTAGGAACTGAAATCTGTTTGGAGGATTCATTATTTTTAAGTTCACTGGTAGCCATTGTGAGAAATTTCAGTGAAGGTAGAAACCAGGATGGAGTAGAAGGAGGAATGGAGTTATTTAGCCCAGATAGAAGAATAATTTATGGCTATAAACCTCCTATCCTCAAATATTTGAAGACTTCTTATAGAAAGTAGGGAAAAGTTCCCATTTATTTTGCTTCCACAAAGCAAAGTAATGAATAATGCCAGGTGACTTAGGGTTATATTTTAGTAGGCATATCTAACAATTAAAATGATTTGATTTAATAATTATAATATTAGAAAGTGGTAAGATCCAATCACAGGAGTTGGTTAGCAGTGGATAAAAAGCCACCAGTGAAAGAGAACATAGAGATGGTTCATTTGCCATTTTATCTCTTGCATTCTGTGAGTCTATTCTAAGACCATCTAGCACAGGGGCTCATCATCCTTGCAACCTTGGGTAGACAGCAGCTCACACACTTACATATCTTTCCCAGGCCGTAGGGGGAAATAAGACTGGTCATTACCTTTTCCTGTAATGCCTACTATCAATGGGACAAAATTCGCGGGGAAGGCCTTACAGTGAGCTGTAGAGTTTTGAGCTCAAAGTTGAAAAATCCCAGGGCTGTCTCAAACTTTGCCCAGACTCACCAGGGGATCCTGCAGACTTCTCCAACCTCATCCCACTGGTGCTTTAGGAGAGGGCCTTCAGCATTTCTGTAACATCTGTATTGCTTCACTAATTGATTAAAAGAAAAATAAACACTTCTGCGGTACGGGTCTACCTCTTACTTGAGACCAGACTACATCTAGCTTCTGGGTTTCTGAGTGGGTATCTTAGAGGTAGCTTGCTAATTGTTGTCCTTACAAAGCTTTTCCAGGCTATGAAAGCTTATCTTGGTAGGCATCACTGGAGTGCAGATTAAATCCTTTGATGACAAAAAGAGTGCAAACACTCCAATTCAAAGGGTAAAGGAAATAGGAGCTGATGAAAAAAGAACACGGAGAGATGGCCAGAGTAAGAACTTCAAGGGCCACAAGGACCAAAACACTATGGGGTCCCATTACCTTCCTCCCCTATGTAATTAATGAACAACCCAAAGCCATATGATAATTTTGAAAACAACAAATGAACTTCTTAGTTTTCTAATGATAATGATTCTTATACTTTTTAAGCACTTTCAAAATCTTTAAATAACAATATTCATACACTGTTTGCTTGTGACCAAAGCAACACATTATTGGATATTCCTATGGGCACTTAGCACAGGGTTGTATGTTTAGAGACCAAAAACTGTAGGAGCAGTCATGACAGTAAAGGATGATATACCTTCCAAAATTAATTTAATTGCTAAATTAATTATTTAGTAATTAAGCAGTTATTATACACCAGTACTAGTGGAGAGATGAGAGGTGAACAAGACAGTCAATATCGCTTCCTCCAAAGACCACTTTATCTTTACATGACTTTATTTCTTTGTGTATACAACAGACAAGAAAAGATCTCCACTTCTCACCTCCTTGCGTTACTGCAAATATCAGATATTCTTTTGAAAGAATTAAGGATTATTGAATTTGGGATACAGCAATGATATCTCTGGTGGATGTTTTAAATATAGTCAACTCATGAATATGCAAGCAAATCTGGCAAATGAAGAGTGTCAGGAAATAACTTACTTAATACAGTAAAACCTTAATGTCCATGTAAAATAAATAATTTCCCATAGATCTCCAATTTTGCCACTACTACCATAGCTCATAATACAAACCATCACATTTGGTAAAAAAAAAAAAAATAATAAGGTACCTATATACAATGGAATATTACACAGAGAAAGCCAGGTCATCATGAAGGGACTGTATAAAGAGATCAGAAAGTCATCAGAAAGGATGACTATAAAGAGATTAGAAAGTCATCAGAAAGGATGAATACTCAACTTTTGTATCAACATGGAAGGGACTGGATGAGATTATGCTGAATGAAATAAGTCAAGCAGAGAAAGCCAATTATCATATGGTTTCAGTTACTTATGGAACATAAGGAATAACATGGAGGACATTAGGAAAATGAAAGGAAAAGTGAATTGGGTAAATTGGAGGGGGAGATGAAGCATGAGAGACTGTGGACTGTGAGAAACAAACTGAGGGTTTTGGAGAGGAGGGGGGTGAGGGGGTGGGCAAGCCTGGTGTTGAGTATTAAGGAGGGCATGTATTGCATGGAGCACTGAGTGTGGTGCATAAACAATGAATCTTGGAACACTGAAAATAAAATAAAATAAAATTAAATTAAATATAAAATACATATAAATAAATAAGAAAATATATATAACTGTAGGTATATTTCCATATTAATATGTATATACATGTATATGTAAGTGTGTGTACAGGAAGAAACCTCTTTAGAGAACAATAAATATCAACCAAACTATGGAGATCAGTCACTTCTTTTAATTCTTCTGCTTTGGACTGACTAATTCATGTATTCAAGCCCCAATGCTCAATGTGATGGTATTTGGAGGTTGGACCTTTAGGAGGTATTTAGGTCATGAGGGTGGACCCTTATAAGAGAAAAGACAGATGATTTCTCTCTTTCACCCATGTAACAATACAGAGAGAAGGTGACCATCTACAAACCAGGAAGAGAGCTCTCATCAGACACTAAAATTGCTGGCACCCCAATTTCATACCTTCCAGCTTTTAGTACTATGATCTATGGTATTTGTCATAGCAGCCTGAGATGACCCAAGACAATAATTGGTACTGAGAATAGGGTGCTGCTGTAACAAATACTTAAAATTGTGAAGATGGTTTTGGAATTGGGTAAGAGGTAGCAGCTGGAAGGATTTTGTGGCGCATTATAGAGAAAGCCAGGTCATCATGAAGGGACTGCATAAAGAGATTCTGGCGGGAAATTAGCAAGGAAAGAGGAGAGCTGCAAGAAAATGTTCATCTCCTGAGAGAATGCATGGATGATCATGAACAGAATGTTGATAGAAATTCAGATGGTCAAGGTCATTCTGGTGAAGTCTTACATGGGAACAAGGAGAATGTTACTGGATAATAGAAAAAAAAGGGTAATCCTTGTCATAAAGAGACAAATAACCTCAATGAATTGTTTGTGTTCTACTGCTTTGTGGAAGGTAGATCTTGAGATCAATGAAACTATATATTTAACTGAAGAGGATTCTAAGCAAAGTTTTGAAGAAGCAGTTAATCCCATTTATGAGGGCTCTACGCTCATGACCTAATCACCTCTCAAGGTCCCATCTCCGAATACCTTCACATTGGGCATTGTTTCCATTTATGGATTTTGTGTGTGTGGGGGGGGAACAAACATTCAGTCAACAGCATTCTTCCCCTTGTCCCCTAAAATTCATGTCATTCTTGTATGCAAAAAACTTTTCTTCTATCCCAACAGCCCAAAAGTCTTAACTCATTCTAGCATCAACTTTAAAGTCTCAACCCTTGGGGCGCGTGGGTGGCTCAGTGGGTTAAAGCCCAGAGAGCCTGCTTCCTCCTCTCTGCCTCTCTACCTACTTGTAATCTCTCTCTGTGTGTCAAATAAATAAATAAAATCTTAAAAAAATAAAGTCTCAAGTCTCACCTAAATTCTAAGTATCATATAAATCAGATATGGGCGATACTCAAGGTAGGATTCATCCTGAGGTAAAATTCCTTTTTAGCTGTGAACCTGTGAAACCAAGCAAGTTATGTGCATCCAAAATACAATGGTGGGACAGGTACAGGATAGACTTCCTCACTCTCACTGTGTCACATGAGGGGACAAGGGGAAGCCTCTAGAACTGTGAGAAATAAATTGTTCTTTAAGCCACACAGTCTATGATAATTTATTATAGCAGCTAGAACTGACTTAGACAAGTCTGTAAGAACATTGTGAACAAAATTTTGAATGAGATAAAAAGCAGTAAATAAGCAAAGGACAAAAATAAATTCAATAAGCTGTAAAAAACCCCCAAAGTGTAGGTACCCCTGAAATTTTCCACATCTTCTCTACCATCATTTCACTGAGTTTTAAATTGGATGTCTGAGAGTCCATCAGAGTACAGACAGGAAAACATATATAATTTACGTTTTAAAACTACAGCTGAAAAAATTTTAAAACAATTTTGATATAATAAATTTTAATAAAAATTTAGGCATTGAAAACATGCATGCTGACCTTCATTTTGAAATTCGTGTCTGACTTTTTGAAGACAGGGCAAAGAATAACACAAGGCAACTCAAGATTATAGAACAAAAAAGGATCCAAGTTGACTGCATCCACATTGGTCAAATTCAATTTAATAGCCATATATTAGGAAATAAGCTCTTTCTGTTCACTTCCCTTTTCTCTGTGTCATGAAGCCTCAGCTGATAGCGTCATGGAGGTGCTGACAGGCACCCAACTGTGGTGTGATTAACTCAGTGTGCTGCTACAATTAGCCCATCAAAGTTGTCCGGGACTCACATTTCTCCCAGGGTCACAAGGCAAAAATGAGCTAGCCTGTCAGTCCTCGTCTGGCTGGAGTCCAGTGCTGATGTAGATGTCACAAAGCAAATGATCATTGCATCTTTAAGCAATGAGAGCAAACAGATCTCTGCCTGTGAAACTGAGAGCATATTAAGCTAAGCTGTTCGGTACTTGACTTGGAGCAAGGCTCCCTTTCCTGTGTACATTCATTTCATTTTATGGCCATGTAAAGCAATTCTGTGGTGCTGGCTGCTGTGTGAAAATCAACAACAACACTATAGAACAACCCACAAACGAAAGCAACCAAAAAAGAAAACATCGAGAGAAAAATATGGAGCCAGATGTCTCCATCGCCTCAGCAAGCAATGGCCATGTCAAAAGAGAGAATAATTGATTTTGACAGAGAGGAAAGTAGTAATTGGAATGAAACTTGTTTAAATAACAGCTTAAATGTTTCTTTCCCTGCTTTCCAGATTACATGCACTGTAAAGCCAGATTGCTTTCTCCTGGCTAGTTCACAGAGGACATTCTGTGTCCAAGGAGCTTGTGAAAGAAGAGAAAAAAAAAAATGTCTTGTGAATTTGCCTCTCTGGATGACTGTTGAGCCTCCATTCCAGGTTCACACAGACAATTTATTAATACTTAAGCCTCAGTCTTGCATGCTGTGAGCATCCCTTTATAGACTATTGTTAATCTATCCGGAGGCTGGGTGGTGTCTTGGGGAGGGCGCCTCAGTCACTCAGCTGGCTAACAAAACTGAAATTAAAACTTTCCCTCAATCTTGTTCCTTTTCGTTAGTTTCCAATTATATGAGTACAATAGACTGAATGCTTGTATTCCCCTTAAATTCATATGTTGAAATTCTAACCCTGAATATGATGGCATTAGGAGCAGGGCCAATTTAAACCTTTGGGAAGTAGGTCATGAGAGTGGAGTCCTCATGAATGAGGTTAGTGTCCTTGCAGGAGAAAGCCCAGAGTTTCTCCCTCAGCCCCTCTACCATGTGAGGACATAGAGAGGAAACTGCTATATATGAGGATGTGGGCTCTCTCCAGACACCAAATCTGTCAGTATATTGATCTTGGACTTCTCAGTCTCTGCAACTGTGAGAAAAAAATTCCTGGTGTTTATAAGCCACCCAGGTGATTGCATTTTTTTATAGCAGCAAGATTGAGCTAAGACAACAGGTAGAAGACCTGATTCCATAATGCAGCACCTTTAGTTCTTCATGATCTAGCCTTTCTGCCAGCTTCCCCACTCTACATCCCCACCATGTCAAATATTCCTAGGTCTCCCATGGTCTGGCCACTTCCTGTTTCTTCGGTCCTTTACTCAAGAGCTCCAGCTGTGTGGACCTTCGACCTATTCCTTGAATCTTCCAAGCTTGCTCGAGTCTCTGAGCATTTGCTCTCATTACCCCATTTTCCTGGGGTGTTCTCTCTCCTCTTAACATGGCTGACTCCCTCCTAACATTTGAATTCAACTGTCAGGGTCAAAAGACAATTTCCTTGATCCCTTCCCCAAATAAAATAGGCTCCTAGAACTATCTCATTAGCCCATTTAATTTTCTAGGTTGTGCTTGTTTGTTTCTAATAATATCTTTATCATTTATTGTCTGTGCTCCGTCTCCTGCATAACCATAGTGGAGTCTTCCTAAGAGCAGAGACTTTCTGTACAAGTACTCTGGTATCTTTTTCTAGGGCAGAAGCTCAACAGACATAAATAAATGGGACTCAGCACACAGTGTGTTCAGCCATGCTCCCTTTCCTTTGGCTACTCAGTCAACATTCCTTTCCATATAGTCACCTTGCTCAGTGAGCCCTTTCTCCAGCTTTAAAGACTTAGTTCATATGTTCTCTCTCTGCTCAGCCTCCTCCACATCCTGGAGCATAACAAGGCATTCTTTCTGCATTTGCCTGGTTTCTGGTATGTTTATCTTTTATGGTGACGACCATGTTGTGTTCTAGTTGTATGTTTATGGAGATAGCTGGCCTGAAAGTGTAAGATATTTGAACTTAAGAGGTTATATCCTTATCTATGAACAAACAAGTCTGGTGCAATGAATGCACCTAGTAGGTGTTTTAAAATGTTGAGTAAATTTGTAGCTAATACCTTAGCTGACTAGTCTTCAAAAATATGGCATCTTTTTGCAGCTCTGCTGTTGTTATTATTAGGCCCCATGTTTATATATTTTTTTCACATATAAATTCTCTAAGACATATGCTCAGCATTTATAGTACCAGCATCCTTTGGAGGACCTTATCCCTGGCCAATTACAAAAGCTTTCTAACTCATTTCCCTCTCTCTAGCTTTTCCCCTACAACACCTAAAAGAAGAAAAGCCTTACATTTCCCTGTCACTGATCTCCTTTAATTTCCAGATAAAGGAGGTGAAATCATTAATCTGATTGGTCAAATTAGCAGAAATTCTTTTTGGATTCCTCTAATACCTCTTAAATTCCTCTGCCACTCTCTTTTACTCTGTTTCTCTGTCTCACTGTCTTACTTTCTCTACTTCTCCAAAACCAAGGAAATGAACTCTAGAGCTTCCACAAATTCTCTCTTTGCTATTAGCCAAAGATGGTAAAATCCCAAGACTTAGATCTCATGGGGGCTAGGTGATCAGAGGTCTGGCTTCAGCTTTGTACTTCAGCCTAAGGAACCTTCAACAGGGCTCTGGAAAGCGTTGTCAGTTTGTCAGTTGCTGACTTAGCTATTAATAAAGTAGCGGCTTGACATCAGTTTGGCTGTTGGCCTTTGTGTGTATGATAAGTGACTTTTTGCTTGTCTCCTCTATGTATTCTTGAAGGGAAGGCCCTTTCTTATATTCATCTTTATTCCTAGCAGATTATACCCTAAGCCATCAACATGTTTACTGAATTTGATCAAGAAATAAAAACTAAGTTATTTTCTCCCTTTCTATGAATACAGTGATGAGCATCTAATTAATATTTAATAAGAATCTGTCAAGTGAATGGATGAATCATTCAATACCATCTTACCTTTCTGAGTTGCTAACTTGACTCCACCTCCATTTCTGCTCCAGAGATCTATAGAACTATGCTCTCCGCTGATATACTCTTTAGACTCTAGAAGATAGCCCTAAAGGTTTGGCTGTGAGTATTAAGAATTGACTTGGATTTTATCATTTCACTGAGAATCTGAAATACCTTCAATCTACTCATTTGAAATCAAAGGCATCTGCCTTCACATGTAGTAGCAGAAAATTTGGGTACAGTTTTTTGAGTTTATGTTATAATCAACCAAAGCAGCATTTTTAAACTTCAGCCTTTAAACAAGAGTGGATTTTTACTGGCTAAAAATTAGGAGATGCTTGTTATTAACAAGTTGGTGGGGTGAAATAACTTCTGACATGTCCAAGATATCCCAGCCAACATCAGAGATATTAGAGGAGATGATGATAGATTTCCACACTGACTGACATTGTGCTATGGCAAGTTATGATAATGTCCAGAAGACATCCTTCTTGCCTTTTAAAATACCTTGGTAAGAAACAAGAATGCAGAATAATTGAGCTGCTCTTTCCACATATGCAATCTTCCTAGGTCTTTATAAATTAGTTCAGATTACGTTTTGAGATACTATCCAATCCAATCAAAGTGCTCATTTTAGAACTGAAAGGAAAGTAAAATCAACTTCACTCTGGATTCTTCAGTGTTCCAGGTATTTTCACATTTATTATCTTACCTTGTCCTCATAGCCACATTGTGATTCCAGTATGTTATCCACATTTTTACAAAAGAATAAATAAAATCTCCAAGGAGTTAAGAGACCTGCCTGATATTACATAGCTAGACAGTGATAAAATCCGGACTTGGATTTAGACAATTGTGCTCCAAGTTCAGCAACTTTATAACTGTAACACATTGCCTTAGAGGTAATCCTCTCCAATCCTCCCTTTTGCAGATGAAAAATTAAGTTTAGGAATGACAGATGCCTTCCTAATTACCTTACAGGTGGCAGTGAGATCTCTATGGAAATTTGGGTTGCTAGCTCCAAAGAACAGTTAAGTTCCTGTTAACAAAATACTTGTTTATGGGCCTTAACACTACTCTGAAAATACAGAATTTTAAAAGAAAACAGAAGAGAGAGAGAGAGAGAGAGAGAAGAAGAAGAAGAAGAAGCTCAAAATTGTGAATCACTTGCCATGGAATGTAAACACAGTATTTCCTGAATCTATGGGATGGTGATAATAAGATGTCTTTTTGTTACCTGGCACATAAAAAGTAACAAGTGATCCCATACACTGTTATAAATATCATTCACTCAATATGTTATTTTTTTTATATTTTATGTATTTATATTGAGAAAGTGTGCAGGAGTGGGTGAAGGTGTAGGGGGAGAGAGAGACTCTCAAGCAAACTCCATGCAAAGCACAGAGCCTGATGCAGGGCTCAATCTCATGACCCTGTGATCACGACCTGAGCCAAAATCAAGAATTGGATGCTTCACTGACTGAGCCACCCAGGTGCCCCACACTATATTCTTTTAATAGGGCTGCCATAACAAGGTATCACAGACTAAGTGGCTCCAATAACAAAAATTTATTTTCTCATGATTCTGGAGACCAGAAGTCCCAGATCAGGTGTTGTCATCTTTGCTTCTTTCTGAGGGCCATGAGGAAGGATTTGTTCCAAGCCTCTTTCCTTCGCTTATTTGCAGCTGTGTTCTCTGTGTTTTTACATCATTTTCTCTCTGTTGTGTCTGTGTCCCTATTTCCTTTTCTTATAAGGACATTGGCTGTATTGGATTAGGACCCACTCTAAAGACCTCATTTTAATTTATTTATCTCTTTAAAGATCTTCGCTAAATATGGTTTCATTCTGGGGCTTATGATTTTGAGGGACATAATTCACCTTATAATACACACACACACACACACACACACACACACACACACACACACACACAGTTAAGTCTCAATAGGGAGATGTTTCTGAATTTGTTATTTAGGAAGTATAAATTTAACTTTCCTAAGTACAATATGTACTTCTGGTGATCTTTAAACTCCTTCTTTGAAGGTTTGTTTTGTGAGCCAAGACTTGCAATGAAGCATAGAAGTAGAAGAAAAGAACCAAAAAAGTACCAGAAACTATAGGTTCTTTTTTATACTTGTCAGGCCTCCAGGAAGAGACCAACGCATGGAATCCTAAGACCCAGGCTTGTGTCAGGATCCATCAGTTACCAGCTGAGATGTTGACTGCTGTGTAAGCTTGCCTTATTTTCTTTCATCTGTGAAATAATAATCCAGACATCACATGGTTTTTATGAGGATTAAATGAGATAATGAGTATAAAAGCACTTTGTACACTATAGAGAAGAGTTGGAATTTTGTTTTTAATGGAGACCTTTCTTTAATGGCAATCTTACATGATTATCTGTTTTTTGGGTGTTGAGTTTGAGAAATTCTTTATAGATCTTGGACATCAGCCCTTTGTCTGTAGCGTCATTTGTGAATATCTTCTCCTATTCCGTGGTTACCTCTTTGTTTTGTTGACTGTTCCCTTTGCTGTGCAGAGGCTTTTTATATTGTTGAAGTCCCAAAAGGTCATTTTTATTTTTGTTTCCTTTGCCTTTAGAGATGTGTCTTGAAAGAAGTTGCTGTGGTCGATGTCGAGAGGTACTGCCTATGTTATCCTCTAGGATTTTGATGGATTCCTGTCTCAAGTTGAGGTCTTTCATCCATTTTGAGTTAATCTTTGTGTATGTTATAAGTGAGTGGTTGAGTTTCATTCTTCTATACATAGCTGTCCAATTTTCCCAGCACCATTTATTGAAGAGACTGTCTTTTTCCCACTAGATATTTTTTCCTGCTTTGTTGAAGATTATTTGACCATAGAGTTTTGAGGGTCCATACTTGGGCTCTCTATTCTGTTCCATTGGTCTATGTGTCTGTTTTTGTGCCAGTACCATGCTCTCTTGGTGATCACAGCTTTGTAGTAAAGCTTGGAATCAGGCAACGTGATGCCCCATCTTTGTTTTTTTATTTTTCAACATTTCTTTAGTGATTTGGGGTCTTTTCTGGTTCCATACAAATTTTAGGATTGTTTGTTCCAGCACTTTGAAAAATGTCTGTGGAATTTTGATTGGGATGGCATTGAAAGTATAGATTGGTCTGGGCAGTATAGCTATTTTAACAATGTTTATTCTTCCAATCCATGAGCATAGAATGCTTTTTTATCTTTCTGTGTCTTCTTCAGTTTCTTTCATGACTGTTCTGTAGTTCCTCAAGTACAGATCCTTTACCTCTTAGGTTAGGTTTATTACAAGATATCTTATTATTTTTGGTGCTATTGTAAATGGAATCAATTCTTTATTTGCCCTTTCTACAGTTTTTTTTGTTAGTGTATAAGAAAGCAACTGATTTCTGTACATTGATTTTGCATCCTGCCACATTACTGAATTGCTGTATGAGTTCTAGTAATCTGGTGGTGGTGTCTTTTGGGTTTTCCACAGATAATCATATCAAAAAATGGGCAGAAGACATGAACAAACACTTCTCCAATGAAGATATACAAATAGCTAGCAAACGCATGAAAAAAATGTTCATCATCATTAGTCATCAGGGAAATTCAAATCAAAACCACATTGAGATGCCACTTTACACCAGTTAGAATGACTAAAATTAACAGGACAGGAAAAAACAACTGTTGGAGAGGATGTGGAGAAAGGGGAAACCTTTTACACTGTTGGTGGGAGTGCAAGTTGGTACAGCCACTTTGGAAAACCATGTGGAGATTCCTCGAAAAATTAAAAATAGAGCACCCTATGACCCTGCAATTGCACTACTGGGTATTTACCCCAAAGATACAGATGTAGTGAAAAGAAAGGCCACATGTGCCCCAGTGTTCATAACAGCAATGGACGCAATCACCAAACTGTGGAAAGAAACAAGATGTCCCTCAACAGATGAATGGATAAAGAAGATATGGTCCATATATACACCGGAATATTACACAGCCTTCAGAAGGGATGAATACCCAAATTTATATCAACACAGACAGGTCTGGAGGAGATTATACTGAGTGAAATAAATCAAGCAGAGAAAGCCAATTATGAAACGGTTTCACTTACTTGTGGAACATAAGGAATAACATGGAGGACATTAGGAGAAGGAAAGCAAAAGTGAATTGGGGGAAATTACAGGGGAAGATGAATCATGAGAGACTGTGGACTCTGAGAAACAAACTGAGGGTTTTAGAGGGGAGGGAAGTAGGGGGATGGGTGAGCCTGGTGGTGGGTATTAAGGAGGGCACGTACTGCATGGAGCACTGGGTGTTGTACATAAACAATGAATCTTGGAACACTGCATCAAAAACTAATGATATGGGGTGCCTGGGTGGCTCAGTGGGTTAAGCCTCTGCCTTGGGCTTGGGTCATGACCCCAGGGTCCTGGGATCAAGCCCCACATCAGGCTCTCTGCTCGGTGGAGAGCCTGCTTCCTCCTCTCTCTCTCTGCCTGCCTCTCTGCCTACTTGTGATTTCTCTCTCTCTGTCAAATAAATAAATAAAAAGAAAAAAAGAAAAAGAAAAAACTGATGATGTATTTTATGGTGACTAACATAATACAATGAAAAATAATGGCGATCTTAGAGCAGAAAACTAATATTTGAAAGATATGAAAGTAAACCCAACTTAGTTTGAAGAGGGAGTGACGGGTAGGGCAGGACTTGTGCCAAAATAACTCATCAAGCCCCATCCTCCACTAAAGTCCTGTCAATTCATGGGGCTACTACAGAACATATTTTAAAAATCACTACCCTGATAACCTATACAAATGTTAGTTATTACTTTTTTTTAATTGTTTCATCAGCCCTGTGAGGTGGAATGACACATTGTTTTCAGTTTTTAAAAATGAGGAAGCTAAAACCCAGCATGCTTAAGTAGCTGGCTGATCTCCTAGAGCCCTGTATTTCTCAAATGAGCTGTAATAAAGGATTTATATTTAAAAATTTTCAATTTGTCATGGACTGATGCTTCTATAAAATGAAATAAACATGAATTCTGAGAAAAACACAATAAAAAAGAAAACTTATAAAATACAAACTTGATTTTTTTAACTGGGTTCAATAGACATAAAGTAGTTCCATCAAATTGTGATAAAAATCTCTATAGTCTAATCTCATTGCATGTGAGTGAAAGCATCTGTGGCCCACACTTTGAGTAGTGCTGCTGTAAATAGAGCGTTGATGGGCCAAGAACATATTCTGTGGTCCTAGGGTTAGTCTTCCTTCTCCTTTATATCATTGCTTTTTACAGCTAATATCCCTGACTTCAGATTCTTTATCTATTAAATGCACATATTAACCCAGACTCCTGTCTCTGTCATAGGATTCTTAACGACATTCAGAAGACATCAAGTAGACATCTGAAAGCTAGAAGGAAGAAGCACTAGTAATTTTAGAATAGAAATATTTAAATAAGGTATAACCAGTCTAAAACTAAAAAAAAATTTAAAAACCACTTGGACTTCATACACTGCTCTATCCTGGTGAAGTATCCCAAACAAGCTCGTTGCAAAACTTATACCCTGGGAAAGAAATCAAATGACTGACTGAATGTTGAGTTTTAAGTTGTATCCAGGATAACCTACACCCAGTTTTCCCTGGGAAGTCCTGTTGTACCCTTATTATAAATAGTGAATTTCTTCCCTCCTAAAGTTGTCTTAAATTGTACAGAGCAGATTAATCAAGGGAGAGAATGGACAAAGGCCCTAAGAAATCAAAAGGTGAGGAGGTGGGATCTCAGAGACCTTGTGATGAGTGAACTGGCTCCGGTCAGATCAGAAAGCTGCACTCAGTGCTTTTGTCTGTTTTTTTACATTTCATGTATCCTCAGTTTTTAAGGAAATCCCATCTGTCTCAGCTGTGAGAAAATATATTTGAGTCATTTCATGCTTGAGGCAATAGTGAAAAAGGAGAGCTGGTATCTCCTCAGGAGACCAGATAGCCCCGGTCACGTAGGAGGAATTCAGAGAGAGACTGGAAAAAGTGATCCCGAGTGGGGCTGAGTCCGAACCTCACCAACCAGTAGGTTTGGGAACTTACCACTTCTTGGCACTTACCATTGCCTAATGATGCAATGACTTCTGTCCTATCTTCCAACTTCTATTCTTCTCCATCTGAATCCCTTGTTACAAATTATCAGGGAGATCTATCTGGTCATGTCAATCCCATACTTAAAACCCATCAATGACAACCAATTTTTCATAGAATCTATCCAACATTTAAACATGCCAAGGTCATCCCAAACTTGGTCATTTCCTTTGTTTCCAACCTTAAGTGTTCTTCCCTTCCTGATTTTCTCTCTGTTCTATCATGATAAACTATATAAAGTCGCCACATAAATATGATTAAGAGCAGTCAAGAGTCAGCATTTGATAATGTTCAATCTATTAGGGAGATGGAAGGGCTTGCAGTTTTCCAAAAGTACCACTGCTGTGTCAGGTACCCTGCATTTGCACATGTGGTTCCATCAGGGTTCATTTACCCCAAGGATATGTATTAAGTGCATAGAATGTGCTCTGTCTCTTCCAAGGGTTGGGGAAACAGAGGTGTATACATTACAGAGTCCCTGCCTCTTTGCATTACAGTGGGGAGGTGGACAATGACAACATGAGTATAAACAGTAATATCAGGTGAGTGATAAGAGCTACTAAGAGAAACAAGCAGGGTGGAGAATAGAGGATGGTAGAGGAGGGAGTGCAAATTATAGTTCTGTGCCCAGAGCTCCTGTCCTCCCCATCCCCATTCCCCAGTTTTGTTAATTCTTAACAGTCTGCTAGAGTATCACCTCTTTCAAGTGGTGGATATTCCCCACTTCACAACACACCACCCAGACACAATGGGGTTTATTAATCCCACCTAGAAGATCATTAACCTTCTAGAGACTGATATCATGATGTCTTTTAATCCCTGAATGTGATGCGATGTAAAGAACATAGATTCAAATTCAGACCTATGTTGAGTCTGGGTCCCTCTTTTTATTGGAGCCTTGGTTTGCTCCACTGTGCAGTTAAAATGCAAATACTCTTTTTGCTTTATGAAGTTTCTGTCTCAAATGTGAAAGCACATTGAGAATTGCAAATTACATTGCTAATTTTAAAGTGCTGTACAAATGTAATTGGGTATTATTGCTATGTCACTAAATGATCAACCAATGATACTTTAAAGAGAAGCCAGATCATCCCAATAGCTTCTCAATAGTGAAAAATAGCTTATAACTAAATAAGCCAGCCACTCAAAAAATTAATAAATTCTTTATTAATATGCAGTATTAATATGCAATAGCATATGTTCTATATGGCAGACATTGTTCTATGTGAAGGGCACAAAAATCACTTTTTCTTCATAGAACTTATTTATATTTTATTTTGGGGGAAAATAACCTTAGAAATGCCACTATTAAAAGAGCCTGGCATGATCATTTCTAAACTCAATTTGGCTTTCCCTAAGCCTTTCTTTTACATTAGCAATAGTATGTAAGGGTTTCCACCAATTAAATCTATCTGAAATCACCAAGTATTAAATTATATGGCCTCAGGAGATATAAACATAAGTAGTTTAATACAAAAAAAAAAGTCATGGTAAAAAATAACAAAGAATGATCCTCAGGAGAAGTGTCAACTTTTCCACAAGGTTAATTAATCACTGCAAATGAGTGTAACTGGAGCAAGCTACAGATTGACGTTACAACTTTGAAAATCCCAAGCAAATAACAACTTAGCAGTCATAATCACAACACACTCATAATCAGTAAATCTTTAAGAGTACATATGAATTGAAGAAAAGGAAAGCAAAATAAACACCTAATTTATGTGTTGAAAATCTTTGTTATCTGAATGTATTGCTCCACATTGAATCAAGTTTGTACCATTAAATAACATAGTTGATGATTCTTTCAACAGGGACATTTTTATTTTCTATTCCAGAGAACTTATAGGGAAACATATATCAAATTTTGTGGCCCAAACTCCAGTTTCACTTTAAAATTATGCACAAAGACTTACTCTGAGAATTTAGTCCTTTTACTTTAAAAAATCAGGGAATAAAAATGATCATTTTTATTGGAAATGGAAATGGAAATGTTATACATATGGACTACTATTGGTAATATCCACCGATGCTGACACATTTTTCTTCAATGACCCAATTTAATCAAATATTAATGAAACTTACCCATTAACCTGTGGAAGCAACACTTAGACAAGGGATGGGTATTCCACTGGAGGTCTATCCTCTCTGAAAAATCCATTAAAAAAGTGAGACATTTCTTTTTGGACTCCATGGAAACAATTCAATTTAGTCAATTCCGTATTATTAAGTAGCTGATTCTGCATTGTCCAGTGGCAAGAATTAGAGATTTAAAATTAGAAGATGGGCTGAGAGTCCCTAACATGTCACATTCAGTAGTTGTAAAATGTAGATGATGAGAAGATCATTATAGTCACTTATGCTTTCTCTACTTGACAGGTATGCTCATTTATTCTTTAACAAAATACCATTGTCACAAAAAGATGCGTGATACAACTATCATATGCTGGATCTTATTACAGGAATGCAAAGATAAATAACATGTAGGGTCTGAACTCAACAAGGTTATAGGCAGGTAGAAATGTGGATAAAGAGAATCAAGGCAGAGTTAGATAAGAGCTATGTTAGAGGTTCTAAAGAAGCCCATTGAGGCAAAATTAAAAATCAGATTTAGGGGTGAAGGCATCATGGAATTTCTCATAAAGGAAGTGATCATGCTTCTCCATGGGCTTTAGATTTTCCCTAAGTACTAGTCAGTCTACTTGACATCTCCATTAACTCATGGGCAACTCAAACTTAACACAAACACAGGAGACCCTGCCCCCTTCCCACACAATCTGTCTTTCAGTCTCTCCATCATAGTAAATAAAACTTACATGTTTCCAAATACCACAGCTGAAAAAAATCAAGTGTCATTTTTTTGTTCTCTTTCCCTTCTATTTTACTTTTGATTCAATGGGATGGAGTACCTCTAAAACATATTCTGAATTTGCTCACTTGCATCTCCAAAGCTCCAGCCTCAAAGCAAGCCACACTTCTCTCTCCTAGCTAACTGCAGGCACCTGCAACAAGTCTCCCTACTTCCACTCTCCACATAACTAACAGAATTCTCTTATAAAGGTACATCAGATTACCTTGTTCTCCTGCTCTAGATGGTTCCTTTTCACACCAAGCAAAATATACCACCTATATAATCCAAAGTTTCCTGTTAAGCCCCTTCACAGCTCTCCCAGGAAGACTTCTCTGAATGCCATCAAGAGAACTGGGTCAGGTGCCTCCTCCCCAATTCCCTACTCCCACAATGTTGTATGCACACCACACTCATTGCATTTTCCACACTGCACTGCAATGATCTGTGCATATTCCCAACAGGCTGCAATCTCCTTGCATATCTTACACATGGGGAGATTCATGAAGTCGATGACACACTATTTCTTTTATATCCCGTGTGCCAGGATAATTTATGAAGCAAACAGTGATAATTATTTCTGTACCTATATATTTGTGGGAGTTTTTAATTATCTCTAACAGGTCTTGGTTTCCTTGAGTAAAACTCAATAGCTCTTCCACTCTCCACAAAAACCTGGGGTTAACATTTTCATCTGATAAAGAAAGTTATTGAAAATCTTTTCCACTTGCTAAGTGCTCATTCTTTTTTCCTTTTTTCTTGCTCATCTCCACTCTAGAAAGAAAAACTCAATTTCCTGCCTCCCTTGCAGCTAGGAAAAACTATTATACACAAATCTAGCCAATAAAATGAGATCCATATTCTGCTAGGTGTGTCCATGACCTCCATCCACTCCTATTCTTTAGGAAGATAAGACACACATATACACTGAAGCAGTGGGGGATTTGGTGGAAATTAATTCTGAGTTCAAAATGCTTAGTAAATCTCAGAAGGCAAATGCTTCAGTAGAATGAACCAGAAAAATACTGATTAAAGGACCAGGATGGAATCTCAGCCGTGAGAGGTATGAGAAGAGAGAAAGGACAAACTCAAAAGTCTTAAAATTTTGCTTTCACCTCTGTGAAAAGGATGGAGGGATATCAGAAGGACAATGCTTAATTAAAAAACAGAAGGCAACAGATGTTCAAAACTAAAGATTGAGGATGCATACTTCTAAAGTATTCATCACGGTGAGTCTTAATATACAAAGCTTCTCTGTTGAGAGTTCCTCTAATTTCTGACCTTCAGAGTTTTTGTCTCTTTCAAACACTGAGTTTGTTTCCCTGCAAGCAGAACCTGAACCATGGATTTGTATGCGGGTTGTTTATTTGGAAAGTAATCCCAGGGAGCAGGAATGAGGATGTGGGGAAACTAAATCAGCAGGAATGAAAGTTGATAGAAGGGGTGTTTCTGCTCTAGGCAGAGAGGTTTTGGTTTGGAGGGACCTCTGGAGAGTCAATACAACCCAGAATTTCTGCCTGAAGGAAGGGAATATGGGATCATTTATTCATTGGCTCCTATCTTGTGTTGGTTGAGTGTTGTCTCTGGGGCATTAACAAATCTGCCCTCTGGGCTACACTTTTGCATAGGTCTCTCTGACTCCCACAGCTTCAGAAAAGTCTATCTTCCAAGGCAGAAAGTGGCAAGACTGGCATTAAACATGGGCTTTGTCATCATTTGAGTGTGAGCTCACGTAGGACTATCCAGCACTGTGGCTGAACTCAGAGGTGGGCTGAAGGGGCATGCTGTGAGATACAGAGCCTATCTGCTACCCACAGAAATTCTTACCCTTCAGATGCTACCAAACTCCTTTTCTAGTTTCTGGACTCTGGTACTCCCTAACCCATGGGCAGTTCAAAAAAGCATTCTGTCTTTCACACATGTGACCTCATCAAATCTTAAAAGGTCTTTCTCCTAATACGGTTGGTTCCTGCAAGGGAGACACAATCAGTGGTTGAATATCACCACTTCTGGACACTGGTCCCTTGTCTTCCTCAAGCCTCTTGAAGCGAGTTGGGGACTGGAACCTTCCCCTTGCCTCACTTCCTGCTCCCAGAGAGCTCCTCCTTTCACCATAATCATCGTCTGCCTGGAACTTTTCATGTGCCAGATACCACGCTAAGTGATTTGTAGACATGGCCTTATTTCATTCTTACAGCAGCCTTTATAGGGCAGTAATCATGGTCCCCGTTTCTTAGCCAGGAACTGAATCTCAAAAGAAAACTGGGCGAGTTGATAGGTGGCAGAGTTAGGGTTTGAATCCAGTTCATGAAAACTCTCAAAACTGTGGTCTTGACAACTATACCCTCCAGACTCTATGTTTACCTCCACCCTGCCACCACCAATGTCTCCCCACTTGGCCTTCACACTGGACCCTAGACTGTGTCCCACTACTGAAGTTGAGGGCTGGTTACACTGAAGTCGCTGAGGTCTGTAAGAGTCAGCCTCACTTTCCCTCTGGAATTCCCTCCCCTGTGATAAATGTGTATCTGCTCTCTGTCTTGAATGTCCCCAATTAGAGTGACTTCATGGCTTCTCTTAGCAGTGTGTTCCATTGCCTAACTGCTCCCAAAGGTCTAACATTTTCGCTGATATTTAGCTTCGATATTCCTCATTGCAGCTTACAGCTTGTTAATTCTCCTTCTGCCCTTGTTGATTAATACGAAGACTGATCCCTGCCCTTCTCACGATATCTTTTTATGAATGTGTCGGCAGAATGATGGCTCCCTTCAGCGGCCGTTTCTCCAGCCTGAGCTGTTCCAATTCTATTAACCTCCCCACAGAGGTCTCTCTCTCCAAGCCTGGGACTATTTGTGTCCCTCTCCTCTCAACTGTGTCAATTAGCCTATGTCCTTGGATAATTTATAGTGTCCAAAAGGGAGGCCAGGCATGGAGAGGCAGCCAACTCCAGGCAGAGACAGGCATGATGCTGTTGAAATTCACTTACTCCTTTTGCAAAGTGATATCTTAATTATTTTTCCCTGAGGCAGACAGCCAAAATTTTTCCCTCTCAATGTCCTTTTTATGAACTTGAAATTATAGACTGTGGGAGGTGATTTAGACTCTCTGGATCATCTCCCTTATTTGGAAGTGAACAAATTGAGGTGTAGAGGAAACGAGGAGAGTGCCCACAGTCACTCAGCGGTTTCGTGGTGGAGTGAGAATGAGGACCAGCTCTGCAGTCTTCCAGGTCAATACTCATTTCAGTGCAAACTTCACACTGGGTTTGTGAAAATATGATACACCTGGCTTCACCAAAAGAAATAAGATTTAGAAGTGTGGTGTCATTGCAGGCAGTGGAGTGGAGAAGTGCATGGAGAAGAAAGGTGTATGGCATCAAATGCTGAGGAAAGCAAGGATGGATATGACTGGTGGAGTTGGACGTGGAGGTTCTCATGATGGTGTGAGGAGCAATTTTTGTGGAGAAATGAGGACATGGGCAGATGATGTTGATTTGAGAAGATAAGGAGTACTAATGGGAAGTTATGCAGACTTCTGAGAGGGCTTTTTGAGAAAACATTTTAAGATGGTGATGTAATAAAGTATAATGGTTAAGACAACAGACTTTGGAATAGACAGACCATGATTTGATTCCATGGTCTGCTATCTACTAGGTATGTGCACTTAGTCAGATTACCTAACCTCTCTGAGCTTGTTCATTCGTCCATAAAATAAAAATAACAAAACGAAAAATGTTATATTTATAACCTATTAATTATATGTAATATAACATATGTCTATGTATTATACATGCATTATGTTATATATCATATAATGTCATATGTTGTATTATGTTATATATATTATAATATTAAATAATAATTAAATTTAAAAATAATAGTGAGATCTACTTCCTAGGGCTTATATGATAGCTAAATGTGATAATGAGTCCAAAAATTCTCAATATTGTGTCTGGTACCTGGTAAATGCATAAAAAATATTAGCTGCAACAATTGTTTTTTTTTTTTAACCATTGGTGTTTATTCGTCCTTTTATCATTGTCAACATCATTACCCCAATGAAGCTAATTCAAACCCTGACTTTATTTCTGGAATTTTCTACCTGCCCACCCACATTCTTGCTTTTACCAGGTAAAGCTCTCCTCTCTCCCCCCCTTCCATTTTTCAGAGAAAACACAGATCATCAGATGGGAAAAAAATTCAGTTTGCTCTCCTTATAACAGACAACTTCACTAATTTTCATGCATTCCTTTTCACTTAATTCCATGGGAAGATTTTTTTAAAAAGTTCTAAGTTTAAATCTTTTGACACTGGCTCCAGTCTCAGTGCTTTTTCTGTGATGCTGCTTTGCTTAATGATAGCTTCCATCTTCCATGCTTTATCCTTCTGCAAGCTATCTTTTTCTCCAGAACATGCTTTCCCAATAGTGAATGTCCTAACTTTAGTATCTTTTGCAATATGAATAGACTGAGAATGTCCCAAATCAAATCTTGTTTCCTTTTTTGCTTATCAGTTTCTCTCTCAGTTGATCTCTTTTCTCTTTCATTTCCCTGTAAGCAGCAAGAAGAAACCAGGCCACACCTTCAATATGGTGCTTGGAAATCTCCTCAGCTAAATATCCAAGTTCATCAGTTCATCGCTTTCATGTTCTACTTCCCACACAGCTGTAGGACACAATTCCATGAAGTTTTCTGCTCCATGTAACAGGGAGTGCCTTTTATCTGGATTCCAGTTACACGTTCCTCATTATCTTCTGAGACCTCATCATCAGTGCCTTTATTCTTTATATTTCTACCAATAGTATGTTTAAGGCAATCTAGTTTTTTTTTCCCCTATTATACATAGGAAAATGTTCCACATTTTTGGGTATTTGTTGTAACAGCACCACACTTGTTGTGACTGCTGTAACAAACTGATAGCTTAAAACAACAGAAGTTGGGTGCCTGGGTGGCTCAGGGGGTTAAAGCCTCTGCTTTTGGCTCAGGTCATGATCTCAGTGTCCTGGGATCGAGGCCGCATCAGGCTTTCTGCTCAGCAGGGAGCCTGCTTCCTCCTCTCCCTGTCTCTCTGCCTGCCTCTCTGCCTACTTGTAATCTCTTTCTGTGTGTCAAATAAATAAATAAAATCTTTAAAAAACCCAGAAATTTATTCTTAGAATAATTGGAGGTCAGAAGTAAGAAATCCACACCAGGTGAACCAGAATCAATGTGTCCTTAAGGCTGCACCCTCCCACAAGCACAAGGGTAGAATCTGTCCCATGACTTTCATCTTCTGGTGGCCACCATCATTCCTTGGCTTGTGGCTCCTTCATTCCAGTTTTGTTTCCATGATCACATTGCCTTACCCTCTTCTGTGTGTTTCACATCTCTCTACCTCCATCTTATAAGGACACTTATTATTTTAAAGCCCACCCAGATAATCCAAGATAATCTCCCCATCTCAAGGTCCTTAATCTGCTCATGTCTGCAAAGATGCTTTCCTCATATAAGGTAACATTTGAAGTTTCCTGATGTCTTTTTTTTTTTTAAAGATTTTATTTATTCATTTGACACAGAGAGAGAGATCACAAGTAGGCAGAGAGGCAGGCAGAGAGAGAGAGAGGAGGAGGAAGCAGGCTCCCTGCTGAGCAGAGAGCCCGATGTGGGCCTCGATCCCAGGACCCTGGGATCATGACCTGAGCCGAAGGCAGCGGCTTTAACCCACTGAGCCACCCAGGCGCCCTTCCTGATGTCTTTGAGACAATTAATCAGCCTATTATACAACCATATACATCATCAATCCATACAATTTTTTTTCAATTTCTTTCACCTCACAACATTTTTAAAAAGAAGTCAATAACAACTATTGACATGAACACATAAAATTTCTAAACACTGTGGCTATGTGCTATATCAGACATCAGATGTGAATGATCTCCTTTGATCCTCAGAATGGCACTTCTTGGTTATATTATTATACCCATTCCATGGTTAAAGGCAAAGAATAATAAATCATGTAACTAACACATGGTAGATGAATAGTGAAACTGAGGTTTGTCTGATTCTAAGGTCTGAGTTTTCCTTGTGCCTCATCTACTCTGCTCCATGAGCTTTGGTAGTAGGGCCTTTTGGAGGTTTGAGAAATGTCTTACACTAAGAAAATAAAGAAGGCTTACAAGTGTGAGGCTTAAGAATGATGAACATTTTTTATTTAGCTTCTTTCAACAATGATGCTGCTGTCATTCATTCTTGGCAGTCTGTTACATGTGTGTGGCCATGGGTGTGCTTTCGGCTGACCACATTGGTCACTGGGCTGTGACCACACAATTCACAGATGGAGTTAGAAGCTCAAAGAAGGCTTCGTACACACAGGGCCTTCTCAGAAATATTCTCAATGACCACACCCTATATATCTTCTTAGGTTTAATGAGCTGAGTTTAGGAAACATCTTGGTCTGGCTCTAGCCTTCCATTCCTGCTTAACCATTCAATTTTCCTATGCTAATTGTCCTGAAAAATAGGACACATGTCTTGGTTATGTCTAGAATAAAGTAAAACATGTTCATATTTAAATAAAACACAGGTATAAAGCTTTAAGAGTACCAGGATAGGTAGAGGGGAAGGGGTGTAATGGGGTATAAGAAAAAAAGTGGATAAGACTTTCAGTTCTATGGGCAGGTTTAAAAAGGAAGTGGTGGTTATGGTTAGTCTGTAAATATAAGTAAGATTCGGCTGTGTAAGGATTATAAGATACACAGAAAGGAAAAGATACTTTGGCTAGATTGAAAGGCAAGAATGTATAGTATCTTAAAGAGAACAAGTGACTTCATTTGGCTTACGTAAAGTGTCAGGAAGGAAAGAAGGGAGAATTAAGTTTAGGTGTGTAGGTTCAGGATTGTCAGGTTGTCTTTTGGACTTTGGACTTCATTCTGTATGAAATGTGGAGTGGCAGATGAGTCACATCATCAAGGATATTCTTACTGCAATAAAAATCTGACAACTGTTGGTGGAATGGGTTAGACAGGAAGAGACCACTGGCAAGGAGACAGTTTAGGAAGCTATTATAACAATTTAGGCAGGAGCTAATGATGACTTACTTACACCATGGCCACAATAAGAAGAGGAGAGACAAGGGAATGAGGACCCAGCATCCTGCAAACCTAAAACTCACAGGATGTGGCAACTGATTGATTATGCGGGTTAAGGAAAGAAGGATGGGTTCAGAGTTCTAGCTTAGTTGATACAGATGTACCAGCTAAGTTTCTTTGCAAGTGACAAGACATACACTGACTCACTTTAACAAAATGTGTTTTTAATAAAATATTTATTTAAAGGATTTAAAGATGACTCATAGATTGAAAGGACACATTAAAGACAAAGAGTGGGCGCCTGGGTGGCTCAGTGGGTTAAAGCCGCTGCCTTCGGCTCAGGTCATGATCCCAGGGTCCTGGGATCGAGGCCCGCATTGGGCTCTCTGCTCAGCAGGGAGCCTGCTTCCTCCTCTCTCCTCTCTCTCTGCCTGCCTCTCTGCCGACTTGTAATCTCTCCCTCTGTGTCAAATAAATAAATAAAATCTTTAAAAAAAAAAAATAAAAATAAAGACAAAGAGTTAGGAAGGACAGAAATGAGAAGAGTCTAGGAATAAAAGCACGGCTTCCTGAGACCACATCCTTCAGGGTGGATCAGTTTGAACCATTTAACACACTTGATCATTCCATTAAAGATCTGAATTCAAGGGGCACCTGGGTGGCACATGAGTTAAGGCATACACTCATAATTTCAGCTCAGGTCATGATCTCATGGATCATGAGATTGAGCCCCGCATCGGGTTACCCACTCAGCAGGGAGTCTGCTTGAAATTTTCTCTCTTTCCTTCTTCCTCTGCCCCTGCCCCACTGTTCTCTCTCTTTTTCTCTCTCTCTTAAATAAGTAGGTAAGTAAGTAAGTAAGTAAATAAATAAATCTAAAAAACAATCCAAGTTCCACAGAATTATGGGAGAAGGGGTGGAGAGTTAGACTGGTTAATTGCATGCCTTCTCTTTGGCCAGGAAGAGGGCAAGACAGCTTGGCTAATATGCCCATCAACATTGCATGCAATAGATGAGAGTAGTTTCTTAAAGGAAGTTTGAAGTGTTACTATTAGAAGCAGGGAAGAATGGTGACTAGTTGAAAACCAAGGATATACACTTCTGAGAGATAAAAATCATATAGAAATCTCAGATTTTGGAACCAGGATATGTGAAAATTACTTAAGTTCCCACTGTATAGATCATTAAGAACAAATGCACATAATAATAGCACTGTAGTAGTTTGCTTCTTGTCCCATTTTAGGAGAAATGCTTCTATCAGTCGGGGTAAATTATATTAAGGAAGCATCCTTTTATTCATAGTTTACTAAAGTTGTTTTCTGAAATGGTCATGACATACTGTCAAATATATATTTGACAATGTTGTATTATTTTTTTACCATACTGTGAGCTAAATTTGCTAGAATTTTAGAAAAGTATTTGCATGACATTCATTAAGTGACAATATCTGTACTTGGATTTTTTTTCATCTTTAATTATAGGCTCACTTTTTTGTTTCATATCCCACATTATTCTGGTTTAGCCTGATAAATTTAGCAGTACTCTTCTTTATATTCTCTGAACCAGTTCAAATGATGTATAATTAATCTACAACTTAAACTTGAAAACACAGGGGCATAAAATTATATGAAATTTGAACCATTTGAGTAGCAATTTGTTTTATGCTTTCCCCCCTCTTATTCCATGGTTGTTGGGCTTTCTAAATCTTCTTGTGTAACTTTTGATAATTTACAATTCTTTCAGGGAAAGCATGCACTTTACCAAAGTGTACCAAACTATTAGCATAGAGTCATTTGGATATAAAATAGGGAGAACATTTAAGAAGAAACTGAAAAATGTATAAAATTTGTGCATGTGTGTGTGAAATCTGTAGTGTTTGGATGAGACTGGCAAGATCTGGAATGAAACAGCAGGTAGAGGGAAGTAATTGAGTTAAGTTAGGATCTGGCAATAGAATAAAAATAATAGTAAAGGAGAAACACTAAGAATAAAGCCAAGAAATAGGAAGTTGAACATCAGCATTAAATGCAATCAGGGAGATCAGCAGCCAGGAAAGAAGAATGGGTCCTGGTATGATGGGCGGAATGACAGGTGATCAAGAACCAAGATTCTGGCTCCTGAGAAGTTTCCAGAGGAATATATCAATGTCCTATAGTTCAGATGAACACAGAGAAATATATTAGTCATGGATCATTTGATTAAAAAAACAAAAAACAAAAACAAAAAACCCAAACAAACAAAAAACACAAGCCTGCCAGGTTAGCAAAAGAAAATGGATTGGCTCGTGTGACTCAAAGCTATACAAGGGTTGAGACTATCTGGGACAAAACTCATCTTCTCCTTTTCATTTCTTGTCTCTGGTTTTAATTCTGTTGGTTCCCATTTCAGGTAGGCCAGCTCTATGCAGTGTTAAAGATATAGCTCTAGAAGTTCCAGGCTTTCTTGGAATTTTGTGTCTGTGTAATATCAGAGACTGGCTATGCCTTCTACAGATTGTTGTACAAAATTCTCAAGGAGATTTTGATCTGTTTAGTCATGTTACAATCTTTGCATTAATGCTGTGGCCAGGAAGATGGGTATATTCTGCTTGGCCAGACCTGGGTCCCATGTCTAACACTGAAGTGGGGAAGAACTAACTCCAAGAATAAAGAATGAAGGAGATGGCCTCCACAAAAGATAAGTATTTCTCCCCCAAATAATTTAAACTCTCTTTATGTATAATTATATATTCATATAAAAATGGGAAAGAAAATAGATGGAATAGAGGAAACACCAGGGAAAGTCTATAAATTGATTAGTTGAGGGTTTGACTAGGACAAAGTAATTAAGTAATTCACAACTAGGAAGTTAAGCCCTATCATAGAATTTCTTGGATTTCCTAGCAAAGATGTTTGGTATTATTATTTAAGCAATCAAGGACCATTAAAGATATTTCAATATGCAAATATGTTGTGTAATATCTTATCTAGAAAGATGGCCACCAATAAACCCTCCCATTCCAGTACATGCATGCTGCTCCTCTCATGAAAAGGTAGAGTCTACTTTCCTACCACTTGACTCTATCTGACCTGGTGATTTGCTCTAGTTCGTATCATATGGTAGAAATGAAGTTCTGGGTCTTCCAAGCCTACGTCTTCAGAGGGCTTACAGTCTTCAGTTTTGCCAGGAGGGAGACCCATGTGCTCTGAAAAATGGTTCAAGATATCCTGCTGGGGAGATAAACCCCAGGAGAGAGCCAAACCAGGAGGTAAGGAACCAAGGCATTTCTGCCAACATCTAGAACCAAAACAATAGATGTAAGGACAGTTATCTTGGGTTTTCCAGCCCCCATTAAGTTACTCCAGGTGACACCTTGAAAAGAGAGAGATCGAGTTTTTCAGGTCAGTCCCAAGCCATTCATTTCAGCTAAAGCCCTTTTTCATGAAGAAGAGATGAGCCTGCTTGCTCAGCTTTGCTTGAATTCCTGACCCAGAATGGTGTACAAATAAAATAGCTTTTGATTTAAGCCACTGAGTTTAGAGTTTTGTTATCCAGAAATAGATAAATGATACACCGTGTGAAAAAAAACACAAAAACAAAAACAGCTCATTAATCAGAAGACAACCTGGTTCATTCTTAGAAGGGGAGAGAACGAAGGTAGGGAAATAGGACATTTCATTGTCATAGCCCCATGTTAGAGGATGAAGTCCTGAACTGGGGCTATATAATGGAAAAGGGAACTAAATGAACCTAGTTCTTGTGAGAATGTAACCAGGCTCTTGTCCATCTCTGGATTTTTAACAGAACATCATATTGTCTGGGAGATAGTAGGTGACTTGTACAGTTGGACAAACTAATGAATGAAATTTGTTTTACCTTTTTCTATCCATTTCAGTATGTTCTAATGGCTGAGAATAAAAAAAAAAGTTAAACACAAATGTACACTCACATTTGCTGCTTAAGAGTAGTAATTATTCTTGTAAATGTTTTAGTAGGAGTAGATTAAAATTTATGGCAAAAATAAATATAGTAGCTGGATTTGTGGGCTATTAATGTCTAAATTATATCTAGCTCCTGGGAAACATATGTACTATGGGAGCATTGGTGGAAGGATTTAGATCTGAGTCCACAGATCTGCTTTCTCACTAACTGTGATTTTAGATAAGTCACTTAACTTCTCTGTACCTCACCGGCATGATAATTCTGTGTTTTGTGGGATTGTTGAGAGCATACAATGAATGACATGCCTTGGTAAATGAAACTGGAGATGCCTGCCACATAGCTGGCACTTAAAATATATTAGTAGAATGGAATATGGATTTAAAAATAATATTTTGTGATGTCTAAGTTATTATTACAAGTCCCTGTTTTAGTAATTACATTGCCAATGCATTCTTTTCATTTCACCCTTTTACTTTTTAATTAGCTTTTTTCCCTTTATTAGCAAGCAAAAGGAACTATTTTTAATTAATTCTTCTGAATACATTTCCAGAGTTACCTTAAGTAGCTGAGTAGAATCTTAGACATATGAAATAATGACCCAATTTAAATTGCTGTGTTTTTGTAAAGCACTGGAAAAGAGGAAAGCACTTCAAAGTAATTAACATGAACATGCTCAATTACGTTTCTGTATAGAACGCCAACACCACTGCCTGGAAATTCTGAAATTGGGAACCTCAGAATCCCCCATTGCTAGCACAATGGGGTCCTAAGGTATCCCCTTCTTTTCTGTCAAGATGGTCTTTTAGGGAATTATTAAGTATTAAAAGGTTAAAAACTAAGAAAACAGTAGCAAAGAGGGGTAGAAAAGTTCTCCCATCAGGCCAATGGGTGGAAGGGTAGGGTCACTGAATGTAGCCTTATTTCTGCTGGCCATGTTTCTTTCCTACCCAAGCTCCAAAGTAAGCGGACTGTGTAAGCAGGAATGAAATACACAACCCCCTTGTGACTGTGAGCAGCAAAGCATTCTCCGTTTGTGGTTTTCTTCAAATGAGGCTGCTTGGAATATGTGTTTGAAAACACTGAGACTCTTTATTAATCAAGCACTTCGCTCACCCTTCCAGCATAACGTTTCATTGATGTCAAAACTCCCTTAAAAATGGTTTTGGAGCCACTTCTTGTACACAGACTTCAACAGAAGAAATATTTTTGGAATTGTAAATAGAATAATTGAGGCAAATATTTGTCCATTTGGAAAGCTTCTGTAATGGCTTTAATTTTCAGTTGCATTTTAAATATGTAGATCTGGGCATCGGTGGTAGATACAAGAGGCAAGAATGAAGGACACCCCAAGAACTGGACTTCCCTCAGAGATTTAAGCTGTAAAATGGATAGACAACTTGGTCAGAGGAAAGATATGAAAAATTGCTTTGAAATGGTAGATTAGATATCAGGCAGTTACAAGCAGTGATTAAAGGGGTTAACCTATCCAGAAAAAGGATTTGCTAATCAGAAAGGAGTTTTCTTAGTAGAAAATAAAGAAAGGGAGAGTTATAGAGACAAACATTGCTGAGGTGCACTGCATAGACCATGCCCAGGCCCTGAGACACCACCTACCAGGACCGAGGAGTTAGTCCATCATAATTACAAAAATGGTCACATCAGGGTACTATCCCCATAAAAGCTGAAATATTTGAATTATATAGGAAATACCCATAACCCGATTCTATATACTTGCCTCCTTACAAAAAGGCTTACATCTGTTTCCAGGATTCTCATATGAATTAAGGTGGATCATCTCCTTGTTGATGAGTAGATAAGCATCTTATGTTTCAACAGTTCCTGTGAGCTCATAAGTGTGTTTATCCAAAGAGATGGCTCTACCTTCTGTGTGTTTGCAAGTCATGATTCTAGTCCTGTGAGTTGAGGGCTAGAACTTGGGCCGTAGGATACTCACCCGGGTAGCCAATTATCTGGGAAGGCTTCTGAAATGAAGGAGGTGGGTTGGATTTTCATGACTTGTGCTCCAGAAGTGTACTGTTGAGCAAGTTAACCTCTCATTTTCTCGGGGTTATTTTTCTCAGCCTACGGGAAAGATACTCAGTTTTCAAAGCCATTGTGTTTGAGACACTATTGGTGAGTGGCATGCCCCTGAAGCCTGTTTCTGTTCTGGTGTTGTATTATGCTCTCCATGAACATCTTTGGGATGTCTGCAAGCCTATGATTCTGCTCTAACAGTCTACCTCTCAGTCACAGGGGCGACTCCTGCAGCTGTGCTTGCATTCTTTGATTCCTTTTCTCCACAGATGAGGACACCTGCTTCAGTGAATATAACACTGGGTTCATCAATTTTTTTCACCCATAAGTGTTGTGTGGGTCACAATGGCTCTAGCCAACCTCTATGGAGTATCTTTAACTGGTGGGATGTGTAGGCTTGGGTGCCTGTTTTCATATTTTTAAGCCACATGCAAAGAGAGATGAATAGATCAAGAAACAGAGATTAAAAAAAAACAGAAAAAAATTAAAACAACAAAAACAAACCATATGGTGGCAGAATGAGGGAGGTAGAGGTACAGATTTCAATCGATCCTGAAAACATTCCGTTTATTCCCTCAGTGCCTTATGAGGTCCAGTTACATTCTCTACCCTTATTTTCCATAAGATATTGTTATTACTGTTCCAGTAATTCCAACAACCTCCCAACCCCCATGATTTGAAACTAGTTCGAGTGGGTTTTTGTTACATGGTGACCAACAGATCTGACCTTTGATCTCTGATCTGAAACCACAAGAAGCAAGGTAACCATCGTACTCTATGTGGAAAGTCAAAGAGGAAGGACAGGGTTATCAGCTTGTGGAAAAGAGCTGGTAAGTAATCTCCCTTTATCAGAAGGCTGGCAACTTGCTTCCAGACACTGACTCTCAGAAGTCATCTCTCTTGAAACACATTTTTGAGGAGCTGCTGAAAAACCCAAGGGTTGGGGTATTGGTGCCTTTGAAAAAGGCCAGTGTTGCTCTAACAGGTACAGCTGAAGTTTGCCTCCTCATGGCAGACTCATTTGTTATTTTTCTTCCATCAAACACTTCACACCAGGGTGGGGAGAGGTGTTCTCCTGCTCCTGATGCTTGTTCAGGTGTGTTTTTGCAGAGGCTGACACTCTGAGCCTGGCTGTGACCTGATGACGTGATGACGCCAAGCTCCCTCAATTGTCAGGGCCCTCTGAAAAGGGCCCTCAGGCCAGGAGCTCCATGTGGAAAGGATGAGCTTGTGGCAGGGAAATCTACACCCAGCACTGTCACATCTAATGCAGCAGTGGAGAATGTCCTCAGTGTGAGTGACACGCTCTGTCTTCCCAGGCTTTTCCCAACTAACTTGGTAAGGGCCCTATCTAAGACCTTCCTTTCAGACATCTCTGTAAGGAGACAATATGGTGTGTTGTACTGAGGGCTGGGTAAGAGACCCAGGAACAGGATTGAGGTCCATAACTAGTGGACTAATCTAATCATGGGGAAGATGGTTAACACCTTTCAGCTTCAATAGCCTCAGCTATCAAACAGGAGCATTGTGGATTACGTAAGAAGTAAAAAGAATAAAGTGTGATATAAATTAAGGCTATGTAATACTTTTCAACTGCCTCTTTACTCTATTTTGCTATATTAGTAAATAATCTACAACCGGTTTTCTGCTAGAAAATAAGATTATCCTCTGATGGTTATTGCTGTTTTGTAAATATGGTCTCAGAGGGTATTCGATATTTTTGTTATGATAAACGAGATGTCTGTTCTTATGTTCTTTTGTATGCCTTTTGAGGGTACATCTACTCCCTTAATCCTAATGCAGTATAGATCTTGGGATAAGATCACCATAATAATTGCTATTATTTATTGAATTTCTATTAGATCCTAGACAAAGTTCTTGTATCATTAGTAATCCTCCTAGTAGACTTTTGGGGTGGGTACTATTGTTATCTGTGTTTATTTTTTTCATTAAAAAGAAAATTTTAAAAAAGCCACAGAGCAGGTCTGTAACTTGTCTCGGGTCACAAGGATACTAGATAAAAGACACAAGACTTAATCCATTGGGGGACAGAAAGCAAGAATTGGAAGAAGGTTGTCAAAATGCACGAACTTCCAGGTATAAGATGAATAATTACTAGGAATGGAATGGGAAGCATGATGGCTATAGTTAACACTGCTGGACGGTATGTTGGGAAGTAAAAGAATAGATCCTAAGGGTTCTCATCACAAGAAGAATTTTTTTCTTTCCTTTTTATCATACGAATATAAGATGATGGGTGTCAACTAAACCTACCGTGACAATCATTTCACAATACATGTAAACAGAGCATCATACTGTGCACCTTAAAGGTATACTGTCCTGTGTGTCAATTATTTCTCAATAAAACTAAGAGGGGGAATACTTGAATAAGTACGTCTCAACTCTAAGTAAACAATTCATTTCATTGCTGAATCCAATGCAAGGGAGGTTGTGCCATTATGTGGATATCAGATACATGAAATAATAAGTTAGGAAGCATGATGGTAAATGGCAATGGGGATGGGAAGACGTACAGGGTAGCAGAACAAAGTGTGGTTGAATGGGCTCAGAAAGTGGGCCCTTCTGCAGTACATCCTGGCAGTTAGTTTTAAACCAGGGTCAAAAGGCTGTCCCAAGATCACAAATGGGGTAATGAGTGTAGGGGTCTAACCCAACAGATAGATTACATAAGCAAAATCTTCTTGGCTGTCAGTACTGAGGCAGAGCCATGCTGGGGTACTGAGAGATGTATCCCAGCAGGACACCACCTGGAAGCTGGGCACATGGAGATCATAATTTAGTTCTTTGCAAAGGTAAACAGAGAAATAGCAATGATCTGATGGTCACAAAAGTCTTATACAGGAGTAGGATATTGGGTCCACGACAGAGTAATTTAACAGAGTATAAGGTCTTTGGACCAACTGGTTCCATAAAAACTCTACTCTTGGAAAGACATCCCCCTACCACCATTACTTCCCACCAGTAGGTGAAGTCCTTACCACCACTGCACTTTCTAACTCAGAAAAAGGGATTTGGATGGAAACTTTAGTTCGATTCAGTACAACAAATATTTACGGAGCACCCTTCTGTGCCAGGCACCATGCTAGGCACAGGGATACAAAGATGAATAAAACAGTCCTTACCAGGAATGGCAAATACATGGCATATATGCTGGCACTTCCTCTTCCTTCCCTGAGGCAGTGATCAATCACCGCACTGCTTCCTGCTGAGTCTGCACCTGGCCGTAGCTGCTCCTCAACAGGCGGCCACTATCCATCAGTAGGAGATGTGGAGGGGTTGAAATGAATTGGCAGTCACTCCGACTTCAAGGTTTTAGTACCGGGAAGGGAGAGACCAAGATGTTGCCTTACATATAGTATATTAGTCTCCATGGTTCAGTTTCAAGGTAGTAGGAAAGAAGCTTGAGGATGCTTGGGATCTTAAAAAAGTGTTCACATTTTCTCCACATATCTTACTGTAATTATTTTAAAGAGGGGGATCTGTGTTGATAAAGACATGGCTTCTTAGGGAAGCATTGTCCCATTAAGTGCAGTTATTCTCACCAGAGAGGACTTCTTTTAACATACAGCTCGAGGCAGAATTAAAATCCAGAAACACAAAGAGAGTATAAACTCCTGTTAGAACTGCAATGTATCTACCCTGGGGGTCATAAGAATGTGCTAGCCCCTCACTGACAGTTCTTATGCAGCCAAAAAAATCAGGCCACTAAGAATTCCTTGGGGAAGGCAGGGTGGTGAATGGGGACCTATTATAAAACACACACCTTCAAGAGAACAAGAATTACAGGTAACTTCCCCCTTCTCTAAAGCGAGTGTTGGTAATAGAACTCCTCTCTGTGGACACTAAGAAGGCCTTGCTTGTTCTGCGGGTTTGGCCATTTATACTTAATTTATGTTTTTAATTTTCTGGAAAGAGCACAGAGGAGCCCACTGCCTGATGGAAAGCATGATACAGGTTTGGTAAACACAAAATAAAATAAATTAAACATAAAGTAAAATAAAATAAAATAATAAAATTAAATAAAATACAAGTGCTCTAGTGTCTCTGTCTATATCCAAAAACAAAATTAAGAGACTCTAAATCCTAGAGTAAGAGTGATCCTTCAATTTATCTTAAAAAGCAAAGTGTAATGGAAGAAAGGCAAGCAAAGGAAGAAATGGGAGGAGGCATTAAAATGACAGGATACAGCATTAGGCATGGTTGCACTGGACTTAAATGTTGGCCCTTTTAGCCTTCCTGTAGAGAGAATGTTATAGCCATGCAAAATCTGGATTTTACAGTGAGAAGAAATCAAACATAACACTTCTCATGCTGAATCGCTTTACCCAAAAGAGGGTTTTGAACTGAGACCTTCATTACTACCAATAACTGAGTTTACCTAAATAATCTCTACCACTTGGGAAAGAGGGTAAGGCCGCTGCTATTTGGCAGATAAATAAAAAGAGCAGGGGCCGTGTTCTAATGAAACCTCTTTTTCCCTGGAACTTTTACAGAATTCTTTCTAAATTCAGCCCCTCATCTCCAGAAGAATCCAGCATGCGAAGAGTAGAATATGGAACCATGGAAATGTTGGCTTGTTAACGTGTTTTCCTTTGACATTACCTCTGCACGACATGCAGACTTGCATTCTTAGAAAGGGTAAGGCAAGATGCTTAAGGTTATATCCATAGAGATATCCCAAACCTTCGAGAAACTTGCATCTATTTTCAAGGATCTGTATTTAAAGAAACAGAGGACAGGGCGCCTGGGTGGCTCAGTGGGTTAAGCCTCTGCCTTCAGCTCAGGTCATGATCTCAGGATCCTGGGATCGAGGCCCACATCAGGCTCTCTGCTCCGCAGGGAGCCTGCTTCCTCCTCTCTCTCTCTGCCTGCCTCTCTGCCTACTTGTGATCTCTCTCTGTGTGTCAAATAAATAAAATCTTTAAAAAGAGAGAGAAATAAAGAAAGAAACAGAGGACAGGTAGAATCCCATTTGAATGGCTCCACATTTAGTGAGCAATTACTAAGAGCAAAGCATTATGCCTGATCTATTGTAAGACTCAGTATAAGTATTCTTGAAAAGTCTGATTCTACATGTGCCATTCTTCTACTTGGAATTGTGTGTGGAATCCCAAATTGACACTTTGACTCCAGTTGTGTAATAGATCATAGTCAACAATAAATAATATTAAATGGGATCCAGGTGCATTTGTGTTTATACAATTCTAATGATTACAATAAAAGCAAACACTTTAAAAGTTCTCAGAATGCTCCAGCCTCTGTCTTCTGTATTTTGCTTGTGTTAACTAATTTGATGTTCCCAACAATCTCAGATGGCTATTGTGTGACTTTCCTAATATAAATTGTCACAATCTGGTTAACTTAAAACACGAGAAATCTACTTTTGCACAGTTGTGGAGCCCAGAAGTCTAAAATCAAGGTGTCAGCAGTGCTGGTTCCTGTAGAGACACATAGGACAATCCATTCCATGCCTCTTTCCTAGCTTCTGATGTTCACCAGCAACACTTGCATTCCTTGGCTAGTGGCTGCACTCTGATCTCTGTCTCTGTCCTCACATGGCCTTTCCCTCTGTGTCCCTGTTGTCTCCTTTTCTGTGTCTTAAAGGACTATTATCATTCCATCACTGGATTTAGGGCGACCTTAGTCTGGGATGATCTCACCCACCGATCCTTACCTTAACTACATCTGAAAGATGCTTATCCCAAATAAGGTCACATTCTTAGGTTTCAGGTGAATACATATGTGAGGGACTCATTATTCTACTCACTACAATTAACGGTCTCATTGCATAGATGAAGAAACAAAATCTGCCTAACTAGATCACAGAGATTATGTAGCAAGTAACAGGGAAAATCAAACCTCGAGGCCAAGTATCTGAAATCAGACACTGGTCTTTGGAACCACTCTGTCAATCACTCCATTATGCTCTACCCTCTTTCTGCTTTGTGCTTCACTGTGGGGAAACAGACCACCAGATATGATGACCAACCAAATTCTGCAGTTCACTGCAACATGATGTAATGAACCCAATGTGAGTGTTAAGTGAATCTGAATGATGTAAGGGGTGGATTGTACTGATGCTGTTGTTGCCAGTCAGGTACCTCAGAGTCCCTTTAGCCAGTTTGGTTAGTGTGTTCAAGCTTCAGGTGCTGCGGGTGTTGCAGCTAATAGCTCACACCTGCAACCTCCTCTGGGAGATTACCCATCAGTGATGGAAGTCACCTTGCCTGTGAGAGTCTGGATGTTAAAGCTAGACTTCACCTGGACCATATTCTTTCATAGCTCCATCTCCTTCTCTGTCCTGCTGCTCTCCCTCCTCTCCCTGTTCTTCCAAAGCGAGCTCCATGAGAAAATCACAGTGTACACAAATCCCAAATCAAGTTGTGCTGCTAAAATCGAATGACATTTTCCATATGTCATTTCATTTAGTCCCCACAGTAACCTCCAAAGTAGCTTTAATGATCTCTACTTCAGATATATAAGCTCAGAGAAGTTAGGGGACATGCCCAGTGTTGTTCAGGAGATGTTGATGAGTTGGGGTTCAAAGCTGGGCTTTCCACCACCTCCACTTTCAATGAAACCCTCCTGCCTGCTTACTAAAACACTCATGATCAAGACCAATGTGTCCTCGGGAGTTGGTCTGGTCTAATGAAAGATTTGTGAGCTGTGAAGTCAGACACAATTGGGTACTTAATAAACAGTAGGCATTTCTTGAAAAAAAAAATACACACTTGAAACTTTGTGTTGTTTTTTAGATTTTTTCCTATTTTCTAAGACTGTGAGAAATGTTTGGGGTAATACATAAAAAATCTTTAGCACCATTCTTGGCACATAAAACACACTCAGCCAAGTTGGGTGTTGTTGATGTCACTCCTGTCCAGTGCCACAGCTCCACCAGTGTTGGTCCCCAGAATCCTGAAGGGGCATTTTATGGTGACACACTTTAGCCTTTTAAGTCTGCCTGACATTACGACACAGTCGCGTTGACACAGTTGTGAACAGAGGTGTCCATCTGAACTCAAAGATGAGGTAAGGGGGTCTTCTATGAGAGACTGAAACATACCTGAAAAGGAGAGAGACGTGGGTAGGGTCAGGGGGTGAATTTCACTCTGTGTGATATCCTGACTGAAATACTATCCCACAGGGCCAGCAGGTGAGCAATTAGAGAAAGTGGCTAAAATTGCTTCCATGTTGGTTTTTTAGTTCCTTCTAAAAATATCTTTGTTATGATCGTTGGCCTCTGTGTGTATGTGTGTGTGTATCTGTGTATATGTTTGTATATGCAGGTATTTATATATGAATGTGTGTATCTATACATGTCTCTGTGTATGTACACGTGCTCATGTCAGTATGTGTACATGTATGTGAATGTGTTTCTGTACACGTCTGTTTGTGTGTTAACATGTGTGCATGCCCACATGCTAAAGTTAGTGTTCTCATTCAGAACTCATAACTGTTTTGTTAGATGTCTCCCCCTTTCTTGCATGTCTCTTCCTGCTATTCAAACTCTACATTGCAATGAGAATGTCATTTCCCTTCCTATCCTTTCATGTATTCTCATTTGTTTAGACACACCTTATCATGAGATTCTGTTTATAACTTATTCATCTCTCTTCTTTTATAAAACAATATGTCCTCTTCCTCAAAGATCCAGTTCTTGCATCATCTCCTCCACCCACAGAGTTTCTCAACTCTTCCACATAAAGTGAGTTAACCCTTTCCTTCTCTAGCATCTTGTGGACACTTCTTTAGAAGCTGCTGTCCCATGCTGCAGTGATGTGTCTGTAAGTCTTTCCCCTGCCCCCCCCCACACACAATATACACTGTGGGATCCTTTAAGACGGGGACTGTGTCAGGAATGTCTGTTAGCAGGTTTGGCAATACGACCTGGGACAGTATAGTGTTTAGTGGAAGTAAAAACAAGTAAATGGATGAAGAAGGGAAAGGACGAAGCATCACACTTGACATTTCTGTATGCAGAATTCTATAACTAAAATGGGAATGATGATGATAGCCATTGTGGTAGATGAATCTGTTGATCCTTTTTTTTTTTTTACTCTTTCCTTCTGTACCATTGTGGGCAGAAGTTTGGGCATGTGACTTGCTTTGGCCAATGGCATGTGGATGGAAGGGAGGTGGTGCCAGTTTCAAGCTTAGCAGTGCTCCTGGGTACCTGTTCCTCCTCTCCCTATGGTCTGGATTGCAGTCTGGAGATATACACAGCAGAACTGCTCCCACCAACACTAGACCTGTTGTAATAAGGAGAACTTCCCAGAAAACCTCAGCCTAGAGCAATAGATACAACCTAGTCAATCTACAGACCTGAGATGATAAATGATGGTGAGTTTAAACCACTGAGTTTTGGGGTGATTTGTTACACAGCATTTTGGTGGTAACAGTTGATACTTCAAACTCATTTGGTTTTTATGACGATTAAATTAAATAATTCATATCAAGTGCTTAGCACAGACCTTAGAACATGAAAAGGACAGATATTAGGTATCACTATTATTAATGTTCCATATTTACTATTTTTATAAAGCTAAGCTTTTGGAAAAGAAAAGTTGGCAGGAAAAGAAAGCAAGAATCTATCAAAGTCAATGAGGCTGTACCAGCTCAATTTGACAATTTCTTTGATATTTGTTAAAAGCCTTTGGTAGAATATGAAACAGGATGATGTGCCTTGTTTGGAAAGGTCTCAGAGGATTCACACTTAAGTAGAAAAAAGCAGAGTTGGCACAGTGGCTCTCTGGCATGGAGGCTTATATAACTGTCCCTGTCATCAAGGAGATGATCTGCTGGCTTTCCTATGGTGTTTCCATTTTGAAAAGCACTTTGTTTGACAACCACTCATGTTAACCATTCCTTGGAGCTAATCTTTACACACAGACAGCTAATTCCTAGAAAGTGCCAAAAAACAGGGTTCATAAGGCCCAAGCCATTAGTCTTCTCTTTGTCTGTTGATGGGTCCCATATTTCCATCTTCACCCCAACCTCACGTCTGATCTGCAGAGTAAGGTGTCTAACTGCTGAAGGACATGCCTACCATGGGTGCCCAGACTTGTGTAATACTTAAGATGTCAAAAACGAAGCTCATCATCTTCTAACCACATTACCTCTTCCCTCAACTTTGTCCTGATTGTGGTTCCAACTAAGCCCTTCTCTCAGTGACTCCACACAGTTGCCTATAGCAGAGCCTCGTGTCATCCATCATCCTTCTCCCCCTCCCTGTTTGCCCAGACGTCCATGTACTCATTGTTTCGCAAATCACTTCACCTCACTCCATCCTCACTGCTATCATTACCTCTTCCCTGGCTTATAGTAGAAACCTCCTCATATGCCTTCCTGCTGCTTTACCCTCTCCTATCACTTCTCTGTTCTTCAGGCTGATCTCTTTCCTCTGGATGTAGGTGTGCACCTGTGTGCATGCATGTCTGTATGGGTCTTCCTGTGTAGGCGTCATGCCCCCTGTTGGATTGTATGTTTCTTGTCTTTCAGAGTCATGCTTAGAATTTCGTTCATTCTCAAGATATGTTTGGGTATCTAATTAGATTAATTAATTAATTATGATTAGACTTATTTTTAACCAAACTCTGCCTAAATGTCCTATCTCCGTTCCCATCTATTAAAGCAGAACTCTTTCAAGGAGGAGAGACTATTGAATCCACAACAGATATCAGCCTACCAGGGATCCGCTGAACCCCAGTTCAGAGTAAAGGTTTTGTAAAAAGTATTGCTGGGAAGACTCTTGCTAGAAGTAGAAGGGTTGAAAGAGGCAGCAGAAAATATGGTGAAAGAGGAGGAGAGACTAACATATCAAATCAGTGCAGATTCCCAAGTGCTGCTTTTCTGATTTTATCTCCTTCATGTGATTTATCTTCTGAGGCTGGGAGGCAGGGAGAGGGGACAGCAGGGATTTGAGGGCTGGGATCTATTTACAAAGGTCCAAATCTTTCTCCACCATATCCTAGCTACATTTTTCAGCTTCTTTATAATTCAATTATGTCACGGGTAATACAGGGATGATTATAACAGTTCTTGTCCTTAGGGCTGCTGTGAGAATAAATGAAATAAAACCCTACACAGTCTCATACAGCTCTTGGTGCCACTGTTTGGAGGGTGTCAATACCCTTTGGACAGCAAAGAAATCCATCCAGAACAATTTGGCAATTCATCCAAGTTAGTAATAAAATAAGGTTGAGACTCCAGTCCCTTCTGACTCTAAAGTCCATGTACTTTCTACTTTCCTGATATTCCTTCTTTTTTTTTTTTTTTTTAAATTTTATTTATTTATTTGACACAGAGAGAGAGATTACAAGTAGGCAGAGAGGCAGGCAGAGAGACAGGGAGAGGAGGAAGCAGGCTCCCTGACAGGGAGAGGAGGAAGCAGGCTCCCTGCCGAGCAGAGAGCCCGATGCGGGCCTCGATCCCAGGATGCTGAGATCATGACCTGAGCCGAAAGCAGAGGCTTTAACCCACTGAGCCACCCAGGCGCCCCCTGATATTCCTTCTTTTGAGGGATGGGGTGGAGTGGGCAGGGAAGACCTCTTCCTTGTTATCACTCATGATCTTGCTTTTCCCTGAACACCTTTCTCCATGTCTTTTACTTGTTTTGTCTAACTAAATGTTTTTCCTTCTTAAAGGACCAGCAGAAATATTGCTTCCATGATTATGTTAGATAAATTAGCAGTGCTGCCACCTGGGCTCCAACTCAGACCCTGATTCCCATCACTGTTTTTCCAGGGCATGGGATGCCAGTAACTCTTTGTCAGAAGTCAAAACACCACTTGCCCCAAAAGGTTACTATAAGGACACAGTAATGTTTTCAAACATTCTGTCATGCAACATTTTTCGCAGAGGATGCTAGGGATTGTAGTGATAGTGTGCACTCGTGGAAAGAACTGGACGCCCTCAGCAAAGTACTGAATCTGCTCTGAGTTTGGAGAAAGAAGACAAGGATGCTCTCCCATGTGTGAGGAGGCTGACTACTCTAAGGTAGAGAATAGTGGAGCCATAAATATCCTTCAGGTGTCCAGTGCATTACTTTCTCCAAGAAAGAGGACATTTTGTTTATGGTGTGGCTTTAGGAGAATTAGCTTGGGCAGGCAGAGCACACAAAAAAATCCTCTTAAGCCGCATCCCTTCCAAGGCCCCTGTTTCCCACTTTCTGACAGCGCTGGCTGTGACCTCGCTCTTATCACCTGTCTGATCTTTCTGCCTGGGACAGAAACAAAGGTGATGAAATTGAGGGCTCAGCAAAGGAGTCTGGCTTTTCACCTTCCAGGTGTGAGGAAGAAAGGGTTGGTGTGGGGGGCAGGGATCACAGGAATGGGCCTCACTCTACAGGTCACTCCAGGGAAGTCAACCTGCAGCGGCCATGAGGAGTCACAGACACTGCCCCACATGGCGGGTTTATGGGTCAGTGAGGGGAAGGGGACACTTTAATGAATGCAGCTGGCCGTCATTTTAGCTCTTAGTGGAAGAAGAAAAGCTGCAGACAAAATAAGCTGTCGGGACTAACCACTAGGTGGATTAGTAATGCCTGAACTTGACGGAGAAGCCAGTACATAGGGTCAAAGGATAAACTGATTGGTGAGACCTTTTTGATGCCTGAATTTTAGTGAAGCTATTAGTGCCAATTAGAATGACACCAGAGAAGAGGCTGGAAAGCTGGGGGCCCCGCAGCGTGTCAGAAGAAGGGGTTTGATGGCTGAGAAGCAAAGAAAGATGGGTAATTAGGAAGCATAATTTAGTCAATTACTTGCGATTTGGCAGAAGTTGGTTTTTAGGACTGTTTTTGTAACCTGAAAATGGGGGCTTTGGAAGCCTTTGAAATGAGGGCGAGGCATGTAGAGTGAAATAATTTTAACTCAGGGCAGACTTTAAGAACATAAGAACTGCCATGCTAGGTTGGGATCACCATGGGCCCAGGCCGTTATTTTGTTTTGTTTTGTTTTGTTTTTAATTTTTATTTATTTATATGACAGAGAGAGAGAGATTACAAGTAGGCAGAGAGGCAGGCAGAGAGAGAGGAGGAAGCAGGCTCCCTGCCGAGCAGAGAGCCCGATGCGGGCCTCGATCCCAGGACCCTGAGATCATGACCTGAGCCGAAGGCAGAGGCTTTAACCCACTGAGCCACCCAGGCGCCCCCAGGCCGTTATTTTGTCTGTGACAGGAGCACTCAGGGAGGTGTGTATGGACAGGACTGAGCTGGTAAACCTAAGAGCTAAAGAAGTACCTGAAGATTCCTTTAACAATCTGCCATGGATTTGCATCTAGATTCACCCCTGAAACCATGTGAAACTATCAGCATGTCTTTCTAGTCTTCTGGAGTAAAATGGTGGCGTGTGGACCTCAGCTCTTACTAGCTGTGCAAACAAACTCTGACGAGATGCTTAAATTTTGGAGTTTCAGTGAAAAGTTCATCTCATGAAGGGATCTCCGAAGGCTTGGGTGGGTCACATCTGGTAATCTGCTGGGAGTATTAGACTGGTTTAACTATTCATCTATAGCAGGGTCACTCAGGGTCACTCAGACTCAGCACTATTGCCCTCCTGGGCTCGACGGTTCTGTGCTATGGGAGCCCTCCTGTGAACTGTAGGTTGTTTAGCAACATTGCTGATCGAACCCTGGTAGATCCCAGTGCCACCCCCAGCATTCTCACTCATGACAACCAGAAATATTTTCAGACATTGACAAATGGCTCCTATGGGGGTAAAACACCCCCTATTAAGAATCATTGATATGCATTTTTGTGAGGAATAAGCAAACTTTTTTCTAAGGGCCATATAGTAAATGTTCTAGGCTTCGAGACCCCTATGGCCTCTGCCATTGTTTCTCAGCTCTCATTGTTGTGCAAAAGCAAGGACAGTCAATATGTAAACAAACGAGCATGTTTGTGATCTAATAAAACTAATAAAAATAGGCGGTGGACGGGATGTGACCTGTGAGCCAGAATGTGCTGACTACTGATTTGTATACCACTGGGAACTAATATGGGATCATATGATATAATGTGATGCTGAGTACTGAGTGAAAAAGGACACCTCTATTCAAGAATAGGGTGAATATCATTGATGGCTCCACCCATCCAGATGTGTACACATGTGCATACAAACTCTTTGCCCAAGGACAGAAATTTGAAATCTTATGATGTATGTAAAATTCTGTATGCTAATATTTTTCTTTTTTTTTCCTTTTAAAAAAATTTTTAAATTTAAATTCAATTTAGTTAGCATATGGTGCATGATTAGTTTCAGGGGTAGAATTTAGTGATTCTTCAGTCGCATGGAGTACCCACGGCTCATTCTATCACATGCACCTTAATGCTCATCACCCAGTTGCCCCAGCTTCCCACCCACTTCCCCTGATAATGTTTTCCATAAGACATTATTTACAACATGAATTTTGGTGTCATATATTCTTTAAAAACATTACTATTAGTGGCTCTATAATCATCCATTTTATTGATATATAAAGACTTATTCATTATTCTCTGTAACTGGAGAAAATTTCTATTTTTCCTTCTTTCCCGCAATGTGAATAATAGTGCCATGCATAGCTTTATACATATATCTCTGTTAATTTCTGCAGGATAGATTTCTAACAGTAGATTAGCTCATTTAAAGAGTAAGAATATTTTTAAAAGCTCTTTATCATTTGTACAAATGGGCCTCCAGAAATTTCCTGCTGGTTTTTATTCTTATCAGAGAGTTGTGTATCTTGAATCAAAATGCATGTTTACTTGGCCCCCCAGGACCCCCAGCACGATGTCTACCCTATGATTCCTGCTAAACTGCCCGCATGTGGAGTCAGACACAGAATTCTTAGACTCGGGTGCTTGATATTGCAATGAATTTGCAGTATAACTTCAAATCTTCGTAATGACTCCCGTGTGCAGCCGCTGGGAGTGGCTGGTCACACAAAGAATGACCCCACAAGTCTGGGACAAGCAGTAAAGGCAACACTCTGAGCGCCCACCTTGCCTAAGTTGACAGTCACAGGTTGAGTAGGTGTAAAAAAATGACACAGGACTCACACAGTGAAGCTATTGACATGAAAGGAAGACCAGGAGGGGTCCCGTTTCCCTGCACAATTCTAGGGTTTGTGTCCTTTAAATGCGCGGAATATTACCATTAGGAAAATATCATTTATGTGGATCATTGGATTTCCTGTTTGTAATCCCTGCAAGCGTCCTGGCAGTCTTCAGAGCGAGCAGAAACCACAATCGTGCTGCGCAGAGACCCCAGCTGGCACAGGCCACCCAACCCTGAGGGGGAACTTCTTCTAACCGGTTCTTTCTCACCCCTCCTCCAGGCCCAGGTGAGACAGCTGACCAGTCTGCCCATCTGGGCTCTGCTGAAGGAATGAGAAACTGAAATCCCTCACGTCTTGTGTTTTATCCTCCAGGACTGAGTCTAACCTGGGATGGGATGTCTGAGCCACACAACATTTTTCCAAAGAAAAACTGGAGAGAACTAGTGCTTTGCTTCTGAGCACTCATTTTCTATGGGTCTTTGGCAGTGTGCCCTGGGCTCATTTCATCAGGACGGATTGACTCTGTTGACCCGGATTTCAATACCCTCTATGCTCCCAATCTCAACAAATCATATATAAATGTGTTTGAAAAACCAGATTGCAAAGATGTAACAGATTAACCTGATATTTTCAACATTCACCCGAATCTCCTGCTTTTAAAATGTTTTGAGTACAGATCCTTTGGCTGTGAGATGGGCAGAGTCATCAAAGATCTTTAGCATTATTAGCTCTCAAAGACACTGGCCATTGGATGAGCAGAGAACAGGTCAGAAAGGGCTGTGACCATTTTCCAGATGAAAGTGGATAAAAGTAACCTGGACACTGGGAAGGACACACATTCCCACGTCTGGCTCTCTACGATGGCTTCATGCTGTTGGCACTCGCTGCTTGTTACCAAGAAGACTGGACCTGTGATTAAGGACTTCACTTCCTTCACATACTTATGTAAATGCCAATCGTCCCCGTGAGGCGCCTCTGGCTGCTCCAGCTGGAATTGCAACCTGTAACCTAACACCTGGCACTGTTCACTTTCTTGAGTTTATCACCTTAGCACTGATCACTCCTCAACATGCTACCTAGGCACTTACCCTGTGTATGTCTGTCTTCCCCACTGAACTGTAAGCTTTGTGAGGGTAGGTTTCGTGCATGTGTGTGTGTGTGTGTGTGTGTGGGCGTGTTTCTATTTTTATTTGCTGTTTGGACCACTTTGCCTAAAAACAGTAGACACATCTTCTTCCCTTTTGGCTAACTTAGGAGATTCTGAGCACAGTTACTGTATGTAGTCTTTAGTGAGTGCTTCATATATATTCGGGGATTTAATCAGATAGTCACCACTCTGGTATCTAGAGGGGAGAATAATGATTAATAACTGAAGTTTCTAGCTTTTTGCTAAGCTGATCTGCTCTTAAATGGGCGGGGGGTCACACACTCTAATCTGCCATGTACACCTGGCACTCAGTAACTGTCAGCCATTGGTTTATTTTCATGGTGGTCCTGTAAGGTTGGTTTTATTGCTATTTCCATCTTACTGGTTAAGAATGGGGCTGAAAGTCCATTAGATGCCAAAATTAGCAAGTTACCACCCTGGAATATAGATGTGGAGCTTTTTGAGTGCCAAACTCAAGATCTTTCCCTTTTGGAGGCTGGTTTGTGACATTCTTCAACACGCCTTGGGAAACGTGAGACAGGAGTGAGGCAGGAGTTACTCGGCCTCTGTGATGAAGTCCCAGAGGCATACAATTGCCCTGGGACATTGCAATTGTCTTTACAGGTAAAGACACATTTTGATTCATCACATTTTTTTTTTTTGAAAGAAAGAGAGAGAATGAGAATGAGTAGGGAAGGGATATAGGGAGAGGGAGAGAGAGAATTTTAAGCAGACTCCATGCCCAACACAGAACCAGACTTGGGGCTTGAACTTATGACACTGAGATCATGACCTGAGCTGAAACCAAGAGTCAGATGCTTAAACAGCTGAGCCACCCAGGTATCCCTTGTTTCTGAAAATTTTTGTTGAATCAGGACATAATAATAACATGAAATTTGTACAGGAATTTCCTCTTAGAAACCTATAGCATTTAAAACATGTTAATTAATTCTCAAAGCTCACAAAATAGGTAGCACATTATTTTGAGAGGAGATTGAATTAGTCTTTTTTTTTCTAATTGTGTTATGTTGCTCACCATAAAATACATCATTAGTTTTTGATATAGTGTTGCAAGAATCATTGTTTATGTATAACACTCAGTGTTCCATGCAATACATGCCCTCCTTAATACCCACCACCAGACTCACCCATCCCCCCACTCCCCTCCCCTTCATAACCCTCAGTTTGTTTCTTAGAGTCCACAGTCTCTCATGCTTCATCTCCCCCCTTAATCCTCCCCCTTCACTTTTCCTTTCCTTCTCCTAACGTCCTCCATGCTATTCTTTATGCTCCACAAGTAAGTGAAACCACATGATAATTGACTTTCTCTGCTTGACTTATTTCACTTGGCATAATCTGCTCCAGTCCCATCCATGTTGATGCAAAAGTTGAGTATTCATCCCTTCTGATGGCTGAGTAATATTCCATTGTATATATGGACCACATCTTCTTTATCCACTCATCTGTTGAAGGGCATCTCGGCTCTTTCCACATTTTGGCTATTGTGGACTTTGCTGCTATGAACGTTGAAATACAGATGGCCCTTCTTTTCACTATATCTTTAGGGTAAATACCCAGCAGTACAATTGCTGGGTCATAGGGTAGCTCTATTTTTAATTTTTTGAGGAATCTCCACACTGTTTTCCAAAGTGGCTGCACCAGTTTTCATTCCCACCAACAGTGTAAGAGGGTTGGTCCCCTTTCACCACATCCTCTCCAACATTTGTTGTTTCTTGCCTTGTTAATTTTTGCCATTCTAACTGGTGTAAGGTGGTATCTCAATGAGGTTTTGATTTGAGTTTCCCTGATGGCTAATGATGATGAACATTTTTTCATGTGTCTGTTAGCCATTTTTATGTCTTTATTGGAGAGGTGTCTGTTCATGTCTTCTGCCCATTTTTGGACTTGCTTATCTGTTTTTTGGGTGTTGAGTTTGAGAAGCTCTTTATAGATCTTGAATATCATCCTTTTGTTTGTAGTGTCATTTGAAAATATCTTCTCCCATTCCATGGATTGCCTCTTTGTTTTGGTGACTATTTTCTTATAACAAGAATATGGCAACATGTAAAATGTCAGAGAGTTGTCTTAAGAAAAGCATAAGGACTCCCATATATTTCCTAAGTTAGAGGGGAGGGTATTTATTAAAGCAAAGTAAGGCAGGGACAAAATTTGAGAAGTTTTAGGGTCTCCTGCCATAGATGAATAGCTTTAGGGTGCCAGTGGGTTTTGTGCTATGTTTAGTATGGTTAATTATTGATCCTCAAAAAACATCATTGTATCTCCAGAAATACTGTTTGTTTCCCAGAATATTTAGCTCAAGAATTGTGTATATGATTCAGTTCAACATTTATTTTACCCTAGCTTTATAAAACATATAGGATGAAATCTGGCTATTTATTAAAACATTATTTATTGTCTACTCCTGTGTAGGCATTTGCATAGAAAATGCAGAGAAAAATGCTCTTTTTGCTGTGATTCTAGGTCATCTCATCTCTTCTAGATTAATAGCAATATTTATTGAAAAGCAGATTTGTCTTTTCACCTAATCTGAAATGACAGTTTGAGAATAACTCCAAATAGAATCTTTGAGTTCTACACATCTAAGTAACACTTCCAATTTGTCTATTATCAACCAGTAACTAGGTGATGCCTTGAATATTGAAGGATTGCTAACTTGTAAGGATGGTATGTTGCAGAAGATAAGTGTATTTATTGGAGTAAAATCAAAACATCTAGAGACAAATGACTATCAAAGTTCCCACAGCTGGAAGCTGGTAGAAGTGAGATTGACTCTCCAACCTCTGATGCAAAGCCAGTGATCTTTCTGATTCAACCTCCAATGGAGAACATGGCTTTGATTTTATTTTCTCACCAAAGGGCTTATCTAGCTATCTTTCCCTGTGAATCACAACCGCTGTTTCCTTAAGCGTTCTTAAGTGTTCCTTAAGCCTTCTCCTGAATCTTGGCACATTCACTTTGTCTTTCAAGGGATCTCATGAACTGAGTTTGGGGCTTATGGTTGTAGACTCCAGCTGGAGTTTTAGCCTGCCAGTGATGCATGACTAGGTACCACAGACTGGGTCACTTAAACAACAGAAAATTATTGCCTCACAATTCTGGAGGCTGGAAGGCTGAGTCTTAGTTTTTTGGAGACCTCTCTTTTTGACTAGGAGATAGCTATCTTTTCCCTGTGTCTTCACATGGTCTTCCCTCTGTGTACCTGCTCTAATGTCTCTTCTTATAAGGACTCCAGCCATATTGGATTAGGGCCCACCCTAATAACCTTATTTTGACGTTACCTCTTTACCCCCTTTCCAAACACAGTCACATTCTGAGGTACTGGGGTTTAGGACTTCAACGCATGAATGATTTTTGGTGGGGAGCACACAGTTCAGCTCATAACACTGGATGTATAGAAACAGTAAGATTGGTGACCTGGAGGCAAAATGGTGTCTTTAAAATAATAGACACTTTTATTCAAGCTCTACTATATGTGGGGGAATAACGTGATTTCACGTTAGTGTCCTAACAGTATAGCAAATTATGTCTTAGAGGGTCTGTTTTTCTATGTCAGATGGCTAAGCGAGGTAAGCAATTTCCCCAAGGTCACGGAACTAGTAAGCAGCATGGACTGAGTGAGATTCATTTTGACCTCCAAAACTCCTGAGCTTGCTCCCAACCTGGATGCAAGTGCAGTAGCATCCTCAAGGAGGCGCTGTTGCTGAAACACAGCCCAAAGCTTTTTCCTCGGAGACTGGTGGTGGTTTTTCACCCACAAGGGTGAAACCTATGAGGCCAGAGGTACTTTGGGTCCCAATGGGGCATCAGAAGTCTGTTACGAAGGGCCACTTATCCAGGCCCAAGAAGGCTGGAGGACGTTTAAGTACTGCACGTTCTTACATGCAGGCAGCAAGGACTCTCCACCAGCCAGGCTTAAAATCAAAAAGCCCGATGCCATTGCCTCTCTGAGGGGCAGCCTGTCTCCCAGGAATGTGGCCATGATAAACGAGAAATATGGATAAAGTGTGAGCCCTTGCCCCAAAGGGTGCTGAATAAATGCTGGGTATTATACTATTGTTTATTTGGGCTACCCAAGTGCATTGGACTGAACAAGAGTATTTCTTTCACTGACAACCATGGTCATTGTGGTGAAAAGATTTATATTATGACATATGAATGATGCCTCTGTGTACATGCGTGTGTGTGTGTGTGTGTGTGTGTGTGTGTGTGTGTGTGTGAATATTTGGTGTGTTGTGTAGCGAGATGGGGACTACATTTATCCTGGAAAACAAACTGGAAATTTCAGGAAAGTTTTGGTTACCCACAATTCCCCTTTGACAGACTTTCCAAAGTTTCCGACTTAATCATGGAATCTTTAATTTGAAGGGGAGCCCAGGGATCGTCTAACCCTAGTCTCTACCTAGTTTCAAACATTTCACGGTAACATACAGGCGTCGTGGTTAACCAGCTTCTGCTTGAAGACTTCTGTTGATGGGGAACTCACCACCGCTGGAGCAGCATTTGCTCCTGTTGCAAACCATGTGAGGGAAAGGCAGGAAATAGCATTTATAGGGCTTTTAGGATGTTTTAGGCACTGTGCTCGAAACTTGATATATGTTATTTTATTTACCCCTCATCATAACACGTGGAGGTAAGTTCTACTGTTGTTGTTACTGTTAATAATTATCACACTCAAAGCTCACTATGGACTGGGCACTCTTCTTTGTGCTTTAGACACATTAAGTCATTTAACCTTTCTAAACAGCCTGTGGAGTGGGTACGCTTATGTCTCCATTCTATGGAGGATGAAACTGGGTCTCAGGGAGGTTAAAGAATTCACTCAAGTTCACACAGCTGCAAAGTGGGTTTGAATACAGGCCATTGGATCCAGAAGCCACACTCCTTACTGCTACATTCTGCTGCCTCTTAACATCCTGAATTTAATGACAAGAAAATCAGGTCCCAGAGAGCTTTAGTGACTGGTCATAGGACACATCCTGGTGACTTCAACTCGGCTTTGTCTGACTGCAAACTGCGGTCGTTTATGTGACTGCATGTGGTCTTCAATTATGTGATGGAGCACTCTCTATACCAATCGTGACAAAATCACCCCATCCGGCTGTACGTAGAGAAGCAGGTTCTGCTTTAGAGTCACCCCACAGTCAGCTTGCAGGCTTGTGAGCTGTTCTTGTTGCCTCACATCTAAACATGCACATTTCTTTAGTGAGTCTTTGCTTTTTCTCATTTCTACTTCATCTACTACTCTTGTCTAGATTTTTCCCCCTTTCTGCTAAAGAAGGAATTTTGAAGTACGATAGCCATTCCTGCGCCCCAGTTCGTTGGAGTGGCCTAGATGGGCCAAAACGAACAGAATTATCATCTTCCCCTTTCATCTATTCAGTTAGTCCATTAGTTGGTAAGTAAACAAAACCATGTTCAATGGTGTTACACATCAATGCTCAGCTACCCATCCTATGCCCAATTACACATACTCACGTCTACTCCATACATCCAGACCTGTTACATGGCTATGAGATGCTTATCTATTTAGCCATTCACTCTTATCTCATATTTTCATAGCTATGCCTTTAAAAAAATATTAATATCTGGGGTACCTGGGTGGCCCAGTTGGTTAAGCGACTGTCTTCAGCTCAGGTCATGATCCCGCAGTCCTCTACTATCTAAGCAACACGTGGTCCAAAGTCTGGACTATTTGTTAACACTCAGAAATTTTCAAGGATCAAGTCCTGCATTGGGCTCCCAGCTCCACGGGGAGTCTGCTTCTCCCTCTGACCTTCTCCCCTCTCATGCTCTCTCTCACTATCTCTCTCAAATAAATAAATAAATAAATAAAATCTTTAAAAAATATATTAATATGTGGTTACTAAGTCAGTCTCCTTCATTTCGAAAATATTCTTGGTTATCTTGTATTTAAATTTCCCTATTAATTTTAGATCAATTTTTTCAGTTTTCTTAAAATTTCCATTGATATTTTTATTTTAATTGCATTTAAAATATATCTGCATATATGACACCTTCATGATATTTAGTCTTTTAACTTGTGGTCATGTCTCTCTCCATCAGAGGTTTATTGGTTTTTTTATTTGTATAAATTTAATAATATTCTATGTAAAGACCTTAGACACAGTTTTGCTAGATTTATTCCAATGCATTTTACATGTTTGTTATTGTGAATGTTATTTTATAATATTTTTCCTTACCATAGCTTTTGAGCATTTGAATAATTTTTTATACCTTAATGACATACTGAAAATCAGGAATTTTCACAGTATGTTCTGTGGAGTCTTGGAGTTGTGGGAAGGTGCAGCAATTCTGGGGGCTTTGAGTTGGGGTGAATACTAGTACAGGGGTAACAGGCTTCAGGACCCCTCTCCCCTATACGATGTAGACTTTGGAATTTGTATTTTATCCCATGAGAAATGGTAAGTCTTTGGAATGTTCTGAGTAAATTATGTTCTCTGGCTGCTGAATGGAAAATGTGGCAGAAAAGGAAGTGTCAACACAAGGAGATCAGTCTGGAGTCTTTTTCGGTGACATTGACTGGCAAAATTCACTGTTCGGACCTCATGGAATATGCCACTCCATCTGTAGTGTAGATGGGCAAGGGGATTAACATAGGATGTGTTTTGTAAATACAATTGACAGGATTTACTCATGGATAGATATTGGCAGTAAGTGGAAAAGAGGCATCAAGGCTTATGTCTAGACATTTGCTTTAAACATTTTGGTGGATGGTGACTTTGATCGAATCTGTGAAGAATAGGAGGGAAGGAAGTAGTGCGTGTGTGTGTGTGTGTGTGTGTGTGTGTGTGTGTGCGTGTGTGTGTAGGATAGAGAAGCAGAAAGAACAAGAGCATGAGGGGTTGGAGATTTAAGTCGAGTGTAGGACGATGTCAGAAGTACATGGACAATGCAAGGAGTCCAACATGTACACAGGCAAGTATTTTGAAAATTTCTGAGTGTTAACAAATAGTCCAGACTTTGGACCACGTGTTGCTTAGATAGTAGAGAAGTTATGCTACTGAAGACTAAGCCAGTACCTGTTAACATCATTTTAATGGCTTGCAGGAAAAACTATTAAAACACTTTTTATTTTAACATAATATTTTATTACTCACATACAATCATTTTATGATGTTTTAGAAAATTGATTGTGGGTTTGAGATTGATACATCACACATTAAGATTTTTTTTCTATTTAATATAATGGATAATAGCTTCCAGTTAACATTATTGTTTCTGGTTTTCAGGAAGGAGAAACATTATTGTATTAAATGGGAGGTGCCTCTAGAGGGCATTTAAATTTGTGTGACTGTTGCTGTTGCCTTGGGAGATTGTGTGGATATGGAAGAGAAAGGGGCTTAGGATCTCAGCAAATGGGATATATCAATAAATGTAAGGTAAGCTTGTAGCCTTTGTGGTGAATTTTGTTGAATAAATTAATGAATGTATGTACACATTATTTATAAGATGATGGACTAAAGTATAGAGCATGGTCAGTAACTGTCTCAGCAGGAGTAGAAGCAAATAAAGAAGACAACAGAGGGGAATTAAAATTTGTGCAGAGAATTTAAAAAATAATACTGATAACAATATTATTAATAATATAGGAGAAAGAGGATGAATTTGAACAAAGAGGTGGAAGAGTGATATAGAAGCGCACATTTTGGTGAGCATTTTATATTTATAGTCCCTCTCTCACTGAATACTCAAACAACACTCAGACGTAAGTGTTATCCATCAGTGTGAGGCTCAGAGAGCTTAGGTAAGTTGCCCGAGGTCACACAGGTTCCAAGTAGAGAAACTATATGATTTGAACCCAAGACTGTCTGGCCACAAAGACTGAATTCTTGAGTATTCTGTAATTAAAGAGTATGACCACACAGACATGAGGGGGAGAGACTTCCCAACTGGGGGAAGCAGCATCAGTACAGGCAAAGAAGCATAAAGATGCCTGAGCAATATGACTAGTCCAGAGTGACTAGAACATAAGATATGTCTGTGTGGTCCTTAAAAATAGACTCTGAGCTGAAAAATTTTGTTTAAGTGGTTTTTTTTTGTTGTTGTTGTTGTTTAAGGAAAAACAAGACAGGAAGGAAATAAAGCCAGGTAAAATTGGATCTTGGGTAAAATTCCCACTTAGTGTAGGATGATCCTGATGGGCAATTCTGGAATGTAGGTTATACCTCAGATTAGCTCCAATATGAGATCAGGGGTCTTGGTTGCCCCACTCTTTCACCATTCAGTGGTTATTGGTCAGCGATGGAATAGGGAGAAACACAGAAATGGATTCAAAAAAGATGGGAGATTGGAGGGGGGAGGGATGGGTGAGCCTGGTGGTAGGTATTAAGGAGGGCACGTATCGCTTCTCGGCCTTTTGGCTAAGATCAAGTGTAGGAGGGCACGTATTCCATGGAGCACTGGGTGTGGTGCATAAACAATGAATCTTAGGTCACTGAAAAAATAAAGTAAAAAAAAAAAAGGGAAATTGGGTTGGACCAACATTACTTCCCGCCACCTGGTTATTGGGAAGGAGTGAAAAGAGCTGAGAATCAAGATAAGCATATGAGCAATCTACTCAGGGGGATCCAGTGCCATGCTGGAGAGTTTGGAATTTACTTTCTACTAATCAGTTACTGCTGACAAGAATCATTCTTATTTTTAATGAAGGATCTGTGTGGTTATGGAAAAAGAAATATCAACACGTTATAATAATAGTATGTAACAGACCACTGTAAATAAGGGGTACTTAACATCCTTTCCTGGGTTGAGTTAGACAGATTTGGGTTTGAGTCTTGGTTAGGGCTGGAAAAACTAGAAAAATCACCGTACTCTTTCTATCAATCACTTTATCTGTAGCCTAGTGTTTTCAGTAGGATAATTTGTCTGCGAGTAATAAGAAACTGCTCTTTAGCTGGTTTAAATAATATAGAGGCAAATGGTGTAGGACTGATCCAATATGGTAAAATGAAGTCAGCAAACAGCATCATTAAGATCATCAATTTCCACTTTCCTATTTTGACAGTCTCAGTAGGTTCTTTTAGCCCATGTCATGATCTTAAGATGGCTGTCGCACTTGTAAACACCACATGCAGAAACAGCAATGTCTAATGGAAGAAGAGGAAAAGTGGAATATCGTTCTATTTCAGTTGTTTCTCTTAGTTTTAAAGAAAACATTTTCCCAGAAGTCCCCTCAGTTGATTACCTCTCACATCTTCTTGGCCAGAATTGCAACCTCTTCCCTCCATGATCCAATCATTGGCAAAGCCAGGAGTCTACAGTATTTTGCTTAAAGCAAATAAAATTCATCCCCCCCAGGGCTGGTGATACTACTGACCTTCTCTGATGGGCATGATTACATGGAGGAGGATAAAATAATCAGAAAAAAAATCTAGATTTTGTTAGAAAAGAAGGGAAGCTAATGGTTTTATGTTATGATGTCTGCTTTGCCCAGGGGATTGTGAACAATAGAGATGAACTCAAGGAAGTTCAAGAAAGCTCTTTTTAAGAAGTATGCTCTGGGTTCCAAGAGAATCTAAGTTTAAGAATTCTTGTACGTGGGGGTGCCTGGGTGGCTCAGTGGGTTAAAGCCTCTGCCTTCGGCTCAGATCATGATCTCAGGGTCCTGGGATCGAGCCCACATCGGGCTCCCTGCTCAGCAAGGAGACTGCTTCCTCCTCTCTCTCTCTGCCTGCCTCTCTGCCTACTTGTAATCTCTCTGTCAAATAAATAAAATCTTTAAAAAAAAAAAAGAATTCTTGTATGTGTAGTTATTGGGAGCTGTAAATGGCAAGCAGGTAGGACATAATCTATTTCTCTCTTTCCCTCTTTGCCTCTCTCTTTCTCTCACCTTTCTTCTCCGCCCCATTACCTCTCTCCCAAGCTCCCAAAGCAACTTATTCCTCTATATGCATTCATTATTTCCTCCCTATAAAATGAATTTTCTTTTATTTGTATCAGGTTGGTGGTCGTTACCCTGCTCCCAATTGTATGTGGCTTTCTAGCTCCAGCTGGCTACATTCTCTTCTTGGTTTCCTAATTCTAAAGTTCTTAAAAGGGCGCCTGGGTGGCTCAGTGGGTTAAAGCCTCTGCTTTCGGCTCAGGTCATGATCTCAGGGTCCTGGGATCGAGGCCCGCTTCGGGCTCCCTGCTCAGCAGGGAGCCTGCTTCCCCCTCTCTCTGCCTGCTTCTCTGCCTCCTTGTGATCTCTCTCCCTCCGTGAAATAAATAAAATTAAAAAAAAAAAGTTCTTAAAAGCTTATGATGATTGGCTTAATTCCTATTTTCCTTTCCAGCCATAGGATGGTAGTCAGTCTTTGGGTAAACTGAACTTAAGCGAATGCCCACTATGATCCAATTGTTTGTGACAGCAGGGACCGTGGGATAGGGCATTTCACCTTTAGCAAGGTTTATGGACAGGAAGTGTGAAGGACAGTCACTTGCAAAACATGTCTCATAAAATTATGTTCTTTTAAGCTTGTGTAGATTACATAAGAAAAATATTTATAAAGCGAACACTCAATACATTTTAATTTCTTTCTTTCCTCCGTCATTCAACAACCTTTTATGAAATATTCACTTCCTTCTAGACATTGAAGATTCACAGATGAAAAAGACACAATCCTTAAAAGAAGTCACAGCTAGTCACATGAGCGTTCTTCAGCAGTCAGTCCAGAACACTGAAAGGATAAACAGAAGATGAACAGCTAACAGATAACTCAACCTCAAGCCAACGCTTGATCTGCATCTTAAAGTTAACCAGACAAACACAAATGAGAGAGGAAGGGCACCAGAAACTAATGGAATTGCCTCCGAATTACACACTTTTAGCAAGTCCCATCAACATTTTATTCCGTGTGACTCTAAATTTGTGCAATGTAGCAATGATGTAGAAAACAGCAAGAAGTTTGAATTTAGTGGAGTTTGATAGCAATAGGAACTGGGTAGCAAGGTGGCTTAAGTGTCTAACTCTTGGTTTCCACTCAATTCATAATCCTCAGGATGGTGAGATAGAGCCCCACATTAGGCTCCCTGCTCAGTGCTGAGTCTGGGTGAGATTCTCTTTCCCTCTGCCCCTCCTGTTCATGCTCTCTCTCTCTAAAATAAATAAATAAATCTTAAAAAAAAAAGTATCGGGGCTAGAGAAGTAGGCGAAGGCTAGGCATAGGAGGACATTTCGGAAGGTCTTAAGGACAGTATTTTTTTTTTAATTGGAATAATGGAAGAGTTTCAGATATGGGTAAGATCAAGCAAGCCCATTCCACATTTGCTATCTCACAGAATGCAGCTATAAAATCTAGACAGAATGCATGAAGAAGTTGTGGGGGGTTTTTTGTTGTTGTTGTTTGTTTGTTTTTGTTTTTGTGTTTATTCTAAGAAATAAACAATGGCAGAAGAGTTGAGAAAGATGACTGGAATAGAAAGTACCATTAAACTATCAGTGAGTTTTTCATTCTTTTTCACTCAGTATCCCTGAGCCTGGATGCAAAAGATCCCAGAACATGGAAGTGGGGACCGGTGTGGGCAGAGAGAATTCCAGGAGAAGCACTCTAGTTCTGGCTCAAGCCATAAGAACTAATTTTGTAATGGCCAGAGAGAACGGACTAAACATCCACTAAAAAATAAATCAACTCTCTCCTATTGCAGCCTACAGCTGCCCACAAACACCTGAAATTCCAAGATAGTGGAGATTTCCTCTCTGATCAGAGATGCTGTTATTCCAATGCTGAGATAACCCCAGTTATATATTTTTTCTCTTTGTGTTTTCCACAGCTTGACTCTACACATATGTTCTGTCACAAGGAGGCAATGGATGAAATAAATAAAGGCTTCCAAGTTGGAGGACTAAAAGGGGTGTTATAGAAAATAAAGAGGCGGGCGCCTGGGTGGCTCAGTGGGTTAAAGCCGCTGCCTTCGGCTCAGGTCATGATCCCAGGGTCCTGGGATCGAGGCCCGCATCAGGCTCTCTGCTCAGCAGGGAGCCTGCTTCCTCCTCTCTCCTCTCTCTCTGCCTGCCTGTCTGCCTACTTGTAATCTCTCTCTCTGTGTCAAATGAATAAATAAAAAAAAATCTTTAAAAAAAAGAAAATAAAGAGGCTATGAAAATAATTCAGAGAGGGAACAGTTTCAGAAAATGGCCCTAAAACTTGTTTGTGAACTCCTAGTCACACCCTGAGCTGTGCATACAGGGATACACTGAAACTAAAATATTAAAAATGTCCATAGGACTTAAACAAGACCTAAGCATCTCATAACACAATATTCAAAATATCCAGAATACAATAAAATAATTATCCAATACATAAAGAAGCAGAAAAATATCAATTCACAGGGGAATAGACAATTAGATGCTGGAGTAAATGTTGGAGTTATCTGACAGACTTTAAAGCAACTATTTTGAAAATGCTTCAATAAGTAAGGTGAACACTCTTAAAACAAGTCAGTAGATAGAAAGTCTCAGCAAAGAAATAGAATGTAGAAAAGAAGAGCCAAATAGTAATTTAAGACAAAAGCGCAGCTAAAATGTAAGTATAGAATGGGCTCAACAGCAGAATAAAGACGATAGGAAGAAGAGTCCACACCTGAATGAGATCAATAGCAATTATTCAGTCTGAGAAACACACAGAAGAAAGAACTGAGAGAAAAATGAACAGGGACCTGTGGTACAATTCCAAAATATTTGGCATTTATGACATGAAAGTCTCAGAAGGAGATGAGAAATAGTCTGCAGAAAAAAAAACTGAATAATGGTAGAAAACCTCCCAAATTTGGCAAAAAAAAAAAAAAAAACCATAAACTTACAAATTAAAAAAAAATGAGCAAACCCCAAAAAGGAAACATATAAATGAGGAAATGCACACCCAGACACACTATACCCAAATTCAGGGAAACTAAAAACAAAGAAATAAATCTTGAAGACAGAGGAAAATGATACATTCCCTAGGGAAACAACCACTTCACTGGCTATAACCTTCTCACTGGAAAGCAAGGAGGCCAGAAAGAAGTGAGCCATTTTTAAAGGGCTGAAAGAAAAGAAGAGGGAACCCAGAATTCTCTATTAAGTGAAAAGTTCCTGTAGAAATAATGGTACAATAAAGTCATCCTCAGATGAAGGAGAATTAAGAATTTATTGCCAGCAGAACTACTCTAAAATAATCTCTAAAGAAAATTTTTCAAACAGAATACAAACAACTATATTCTGTCCATATGAAACTCATTTCAAATACAATATTAAAGTGGAAGGATGGGAAAAGATATACCATGTGAACCTTAATCAAAAGAACACTAATCAAATCAAAGTAGATCTTGGAGCAAAGAACATTACCAGGGATAAACTGTAACATGAAACAATGATAATAAAATCATTTCATCAAAAAATTATAAAGAAATTAAAATGTATAAATTAATGTGTAAAATAAGTCATCACAAAAGAACTTTAAAATATATAAAACATTTTTACAAAACTGAAAGGAGTAGTATACAAATCCACAATTATACATTTAGATATATAACCCCTGCTTTCAGTAGTTCAACTGCTGCTCTGGGTAATCAATAAAATTAGTGGACAGGAAGTCTACAAGGATACAGAAGCACTGAATAACAGCATCAATCATCTGGACTTTTTAAAAAAATCCATAGAACACTCCAACCAATACAAAAGAATACACATTATTTTCAAGTGGACACAGAATATTCACCAAACTAGAGAGTATTTTGGGTTATAAAACAAAGTGAAAAATTCAAAATACTTGAAATAATACAAAATTTAATCTTTTACCATTACAGATTAAGCTAAAATTATAGGAGAATCTTCAAACACTTGAAAATTAAGTAACATGCTTCTAAATGATCCATGGTCAAACAAAAATCTCAAGGGAAGTAAGACACTATTTCAAACTAAGAAAAAAATGAAAATACAATATATCAGAATTTGTGGGATGGAATTAAAGTGGCTCATAGAGAAAAAAAAAAACATGCCATCAAATACTTACATTAAAAAGATCTCAAAACAATAATCTAAATTCACACCTCAGGAAACCATAAAAAGAAAAGCAAAATACACCCAAACAAGTAAGAAAGAGAAAAAAATAATAAAAGGCAGAAATCAATGAAATTTTAAACAAAACAGTAAATATAATAAAACAACAAAAAAAAGTTTTAAAAAAACAGTAGAGGGACCTGGGTGGCTCAGTGGGTTAAAGTTTGTCTTCAGCTCAGGTCGTGATCTCAGGGTCCTGGGATCGAGGCCCGCATCGGGCTCCCTGCTCAGTGGGGAGCCTGCTTCCTCCTCTCTCTCTCTCTCTGCCTGCCTCTCTGCCTATTTGTGTTTTCTCTCTGTCAAATAAATAAATAAATCTTAAAAAAAAATAAAATAAAAAAAGTAAAAAACCAATAAAGATGTTATATCTCTGTCAAGACTGAAAAAGGAAAAACGGAGATATACAACAAAATTTACTGATCAAGAACGAAAGCTGATATATCATTGACAATCTCTCTAAATATTAAGAGCATTGTAAAGGATTCTGTGGACATCCCTATGAATATAACTTCTATAACTTAAATTGGATGGAGTTTGCCAATTCCTCAGAAACCAGAACCACCAAACCTCACCCAAGATGACATAGATACCTCAAATAGTGCCATAATTATTAATAAATTGGATCTATTTATAAAAAGTTTTCCAAAAAAGAAGTCTTCAGGTTCAGATAGATAATTGGCAAATTCTACCATACACATAAAGAAGAAATAATACCAACTCAAGATGATCTCTTGTAGAAAATAGATGGGCAAACATTTCTTCTTTTATCAGGAGAATACCAAAACCAGACAAATATAGTACAAAGAAAGAAATCAACAAACAAAATCCCTCATGTACATGGACACAAAAATCAACAAAATATTAGTCAATCTATACAATACATTATGATCAAATGGAATTTTTCCAGAGTGCATGGCTGATTTAATATTTGGGAATCTGTCAAAGTAATCCAATATATGAACAGCCTAAAAAAGAAAAAAAAGGTGCAATCATATCAATATATACAGGAGAAACATTTGACAAAATACAGCATCAATCATAATAAAAATTATCAGTCAACTGAGAAGAGATGGTAAGTTCCTTAAGCCTGTAAAGAACATCTACAAAAAACCCGAGAGCTAGCATTATACTTAATGTTTCTAAAATTATTATAGAAAGGCAAATGAACTAGAATTGTCCAGTCATAGAATAAATTTGGAATACTCACAGTATGTGACTTTTTTAAAGTTTTAACACAATTTATTTATTTTAATATAAAATACAATGCAAAAGTGAGTTCTTTTTATTATTATTATTATTATTATTTGCCCAGGGGTACAGGTCTGTGAATCATCAGGCTTGCACCTTTCACAGCACTTATCACAGCACAAACCCTTCCGAATGTCCACAACCCATCCACCCTATCCCTACCCTCTCACGTTACCTGATTTTAAGGCTTACTCTAAAGCTGCACTGAACGTGGATAGCATTGTGGTATTGAAGGGATTGGTACATAAATTAATGGAACAGAAGAGAATCTATAAATAGACCCACACATACATAGCCAATGGGTTTTTAACAAAGAAGCAAAGACAATTCAATAAAGAAAGGATAAGCTTTTCAATATATTGTTTTGGAAAATAATGAATGCCCACATGCAAGATAATGAGCCGTAACCTAAATCTTACACTTTTACAAAGTATTAACTCAAATAGATCACAGACCTAAATGTAAAACATTAAGCAATAAAATTTTGAAAAGCTTTGTGACCTAAGGTTAAATGAGAAGTTACTAGATTTTATCCTTGAAGCATAACACAAGAAATTTTTCAAAAATGATAAACTGTGTTTAAAAATTATTTTAAACCTTTACTTACTTATTTGAAAGAGTGAGAGTATAATCAGGAGGGGCAGAGGGAGAGGGAGAGAGAATCTCAAGCAGAGTCCACACTGAGCACAGAGACTGCCGCAGGGCTTGATTCCAGGATCCTGAGATCACAACCTGACTGAAACCAGGATTTGGAATTTTAACTGACTGCATCACATAGGCAGCCTTTTTTTTTTTTTTTTTTTTTTTAATTTTACTCTGAAAGATCCTGTTAGTAGAATAAAAAGACAAGTCATAGCCTGGGGACAATGTTTAAAAATCACATATCTGACAAATGACTTGTATAGAATGTATCTAAAATTCCCCAAATTCAAGAGCGAGAAAACAAAAACTCATTTAAAAAAATGGGCAAAATATCTGCACAGGCTTTTAACCAAGGAGGGTATACAGGAGACAAGTAAGCACACTGAAAGATGCTCCACGTCATAAGCCACTAGGAAACAGCAGGTAATGATCAGAATACCTGAAACACACTGACATATGAAGCCTCGGACTGGATCCTGAGCAACTAGAATGCTCATACATTACTGGTGGGAATGCAACATGGTAGAAGATGCTGTGGAAAAAAAAATATGGGTATTTTGACATAAAGTCAAATATACACTTATCATATGGCATAGCAATCTTATTTGTAGACATTTATCCTAGATTCATGAAACCTTACGTTCACACAAAACACCTACATATGAATGTTATACCAGCTCTATTTAAAATGCTCCACACTGGAATTCAAATATCTTTCAATAGCTGAATTATAAAAACAAGCAAACTGCGATATATTCATATAATGGGATAGATTTTCTCAATAAAAAAGAAGGAACTATAGACACTCTATTGTGGTGGTGGTTACAAGAATCTACAAAACTATCACAATTCACAACACAGTACACTAAAAGTAAAGTCAATACTCAAGAAAAAAATATGTTGAAGATGGATTAAAGGGGAGCAAGACAGGGGCATTTTTACCTCCAGACTTCTAGAATTGCACTGAATGACTTCAGATCTTTCAGCAGGGAGTTGAAAATCTGTAGGGACTCTTCATGGAACGTGCTTTCCTTCTGTGCAGAGACATGCAGTCTCTGGGAGGAAATTTCCCTGGCTGTAAACTCCATTAGGCAGCCTTCCTCCTGGAACATGATTTCCATCTTTGCCCAGGAACTTGTCCCTCCACTTACCCTAACCCCAGCCTTCTGAGCCGTGGTGAGTTAAACCAGCTCAAAGTTGCATGAACAGGGAGGACGAGAACGTGGCTGGGCTCGGAGCAATAAACTATACAGATTCCAGGTGTTTTGCAAAACAGTGACACGTCAGTTAGTGAAAGATACAACGCAGTGGGTCTCAGAGCCTGCCCATGCACATGGCGACATGATTGTGTTTTATGGACTGAAAAACAGGGCTGGGAACTGTGTGGGGTGGGGGGAGGTCAGGAAGAATTAGACGTTTGGTTGGATCAACTCCACCGTCTTAAGAGAGACCTAGTGGACAATGATAGCTTTTGTGTGGAGTTTTCTTAAGCTATATGAATGGTAAGATGTGATGTGAGAATGTTTTCTGAGGTAATTAGCATTGTATTTATTCACTCACCTGTCATTTAATGAGCCGGTCCCCTGAGCTAGGTGGCAGCGTGATAAGACACGGGGAACAGAAGGGAATTGGAACATGAAGCAGCTCAGCCTACCAGGCTAGAATCTTGAAGGATCTCAGGGACCAGAGGAACATACCCTTCCATCTAAGCAAAAAGTGAAGTGGGACCACTTCCCAAAGAGAAAAGAGGTAGCCTGTTCCATGATGACAGATAAATTCCATGTCTTCCATAGGTAGTCAGTAAGCATGGTGCTTATGGTCATGAACTCCAGAGCCGTAGAGTCTGGATTTGAATCCCTGCTCTGCTAATCACTCCCTGTGTGATTTTGGGAAGGTAATTTAACCTCTCTGTGCCTGAGTTTCCTCATCTGTAAAAAGGGGATAATGCTCATTCCTACTGCATAAAACTCAATCAGCATAAAAATAAATGCCAAGTATAGGTACGTGGTAGACAACACACGTCTGGCACGGTAAACATTCAACGAGTGTTCTCCAGCTTAATGGTCTTGCACTAAAAAGCAACTTCTTTGGAACCGCTCTCTCACTTAATTCCAGATTTGCTCAGTTTAGGTAAATAAGGAAACTGGTTTTAGCACTGACTTTCTCCTGTCCTCATCCAGTGAATTAAGAAAGCACTGTTCACCTCTGGTCCTTGATTTCTGTAAGTGTAGAAAAAGAGAGGTCAGAGGCTTGACCTAGATGGACACCGAGGTCCCCTTAAACTCCAGTATTTTACACTCCAGGAAGGGGGAAATGATGCAGCCCATTGCTATGCAATTCTTACCAATTGCCTAAAGAAGCTCAACATTCAACTTCGAACGGAGTACTTAGTAAAAGACCAACATTTCCCTCTAGTGGTGAGTTCAGAGCAGTAACCTGCCTTAGATGAGGGACTCTGTTGAGGTGCTTTCAACATGGGATGTATAGGTGGACAACTCAATAAAATGATTCTAGTTGGTAAACCCACAAGCATTTCTTAATTTTAGGATAGATAATTTAAATTTAACACGTATTAGAAGAAACGGATGAAAGAGTGCATCAGATTTAGTGATTGCATGGATATTGTTTGTTCTTAACAAGTAAAGCAATGAGGCAAGTTAAAAAAGGTTAACTAATATAGTTCAGCTTTCAGTAAATAGAGATAGTAAAAGTCATACAGAGGAAGCTTAGAAAATTGGAGTTTTAATTTAAGTTTACTTTTATCAAGGGTAACATGCATGTGTTTGAAAAGCATCAAAGGGTTATACAAGACTTGTGAAAAAAAATAGCAGTCATGCCCCACCCTAGATAACCAACTTGTTCCCAGAGGCAACTGCTTGTAAATTTGTTAACTAATTCTTTGGTATTTGCATCCATACTTTCCAATGGTATGGTTGTATTTCTAGATCATTCTGTTTTAGACATTAGGCATTGACTTCCCAAAACAGAAGATGGGATTTTGCTTTCTTTTATCCACCCTCCCCTACCACTACCCTGTCTTTATCTCTCATATTCTCCCCTATATTTCCTATTGCTCCATCCTATGATTATCTAAGCATTCTATGCTTATCTAGCAATTTTGTTTAGTTCAATATTCAGTATTACATTATTAACACTATGCATATGCTACACTTAGTTGACCCGTATAATGTAATGTGATTGTCTTTACTTTCTTGCAAAACATGAAGTCAATGAGTTTTATTTGATTAATTTTGGTGAATTCAACTCTGAACTCTTCCCCAATTGTGCAAACCTCTTTTGAATACACACAGATACACAAATACCTTAAGCACGTAAAAATGTCATCTTCCGAGAGCAAGCCCTTCTTGCCTGCCCCTCCCTGGCCCGCTGCACAGATGACCCCATTATATCCCTTCACTCTGGGGATCTATTTTGTCTCTCCTTTGTGTTGGGTCACCTCTTTGGATCCTGGATTCCATTGTTTCCTCTTTCCTCCCGGTTTATGCCCTTTTTTCAGAGAAAGCAAATCAAATCTGTCAGATGGTTTCTGAGAAAGAATGCGTGACTGGAAACTTGAAGACCTTGCCTATATGAGAATAAACTTATTGTGTCTTCATATGAAATCAATACATTGCACAGGGAGGTCTTAGAGCACAAATTATCCCCCCCTCAATATTTTTAATGCTTATCTCCTTTGCTTTCCAGCTTCCTATGTTGCTGTGGAGAAGTACAGTGTTATACTGATTCTTGATCCTGCATGTAAAACTGACTCCCTCCCCTGTGATACCTGGCCCCATGTGTGGAAGTCTGTGGAATGTTGTTGGTTTTTGTTTCCCCCTCATCCAATATTCTGAAACTTTCTGATGGTGTGTCTTGATGTAGGATTGTTTTCATGCCTATGCTAAGCCCTTTGAAACAGAAACTTATGTGCTTCTGACTTGGGAAACTGTTCAGTTATTTCTCTGATGAATGCTTTACCTCCAAATTTTCTAATTTCTCTGACAGCAATTCCTAATATTTGCATACTGCATCTCTGGGCTATGTCACATTTTCTTTCTGTTCCATTCATTTTCATCTCTATTATTCTGCTCTACTTTCTATGAGATTTATTGAAATTTATTCTGAAAAGTTTCTGTTGGTTTCTTTTCATTTCTTCCCCCATATTTTTGCAGTTTCTCTATATTCATTCATATTTCTCATAATTTTGTTGTCCTTTGGGAGTTCCTGTTTCATAGCTTTCTGTTCTTGTTTTGTAGATTACAAATATTCTCTTATCTCTTATCTCTTGGAAGATACCAAAGATTGTATTTGTATTAAGTTCTCTTTTTTCTGTGTGGCTCCACTTTCTTCCTTTCTTTTTTTTTTTTTAAGATTTTATTTATTTATTTTAGAGAGATATAGAGTGAGAGAGAGCATGAGAGGGGAGAAGGTCAGAGGGAGAAGCAGACTTCCCGCGGAGCTGGGAGCCCTATGCAGGACTGGATCCCGGGACTCCAGGATCATGACCTAAGCTGAACGAAGGCAGTAGCTTAACCAGATGAGCCACCCAGGTGCCCTCCTCTTTCTTTCAACTTCTCTCTTTGTCTCTCTCATCTCTGAATTTTATGTTAGATGCTCCTTTTCAACATCCGGTGACCTTAGTTCATTGCTGATTTACAAGGATGGACACACTGATATCTGATTAGAACTTTCATCTGTGTCAGTTGGCTTTTTCACCATAGGGAGACTTAGCTGGCTTTTTTCATCATGAACTCCTGAAGCCAGTACTTTTAGGTCCATTCTCTTGAATTAGTTCAGTTCTCTGGAGAGAACTCTTATGATCTTCAGGATATAAGTGGCTGCTAGGGCTCTGAAAACTGTGTTGGGAGACAGCAGGGAGGTCTCTGTGACTCAACATTGAGTATGTAAACTTGTGCTTGTGTTTCCTTTTTTTTTTTTTAAGATTTTATTTATTTATATGACAGAGAGAGAGAGAGAGAGAGAGATCACAAGTAGGCAGAGAGGCAGGCAGAGAGAGAGGAGGAAGCAGGCTCCCTGCTGAGCAGAGAGCCCGATGAGGGGCTCGATCCCAGGACCCTGGGATCATGACCTGAGCCAAAGGCAGAGGCTTTAACCCACTGAGCCACCCAGGCGTCCATGTTTCCTGTTTTTACTACAGCATTCCCATCTTCATGCCCAACTATGGCGCTGGTAACTGTCTGTTTTTTGGGGTTTTTTAGGAATAAGTCTCCCCTTTTCTACCAGGTGAGTGGAATGCTATATAAACAAGGGGTAGAGATCTAATGATCTGATTGTTTTTTAACAGCGTTTCGACCTGTTCTTCTTGCATTTTGTCCCACCTTTTCTCCCATCCTCAGAGGTGTGATGCTACCAATTTCTGAGACTTTCAGTTCTGTGGTACAAATCAAGTTGCTTCTTGGATTCCTTCAATGCCAGCTTAAGAATCTATTTTTATTGGTCTGCTAAGTTAGTTACTACAACTCAGGCATCTGTTTTCCAGCTTCTAAAGTTGTTGTGCTATTCTCTCCTCTTTGTCTTTACAAATTTATGCCTTTAAAAATAATTTACCTATCCTTTTAAAGTTTTATTTCTTTGAGGGAAGGAGGAGGTTGGGAAGGGAGATCGAGCATGCATTGCATGTATAGTGTGTGTTTGTAGGTGTATGTGCTCTATCTTCCATTAACCGGAAGTCTCATAACGGTTATTTTTTAGAATTCCTCTCTCTTTCTCTACATTTTTAGTAGGAATCTTTTTACACTGTGACTAAAAACATAAGAAAAAAAGAAAAATTTGAAACGCAGCAGTTGCATGAAATTTCACTGGGTGTTCTATGAAAAATGCCTGACTGTTTGGGGTTGAAGTGTGATGATCACAGCTCAGTCGAGTCATAGGAGGAGAAAAGGATATTTTAGATTCCTCACCATGTGTCAGGCACTATGCTCCACTCCTTAGCAAATGTTATCACGTTTTATTTTAATGCATCAACGATTCCATGAAGTAGATGTTGTTATTCTTGTTTTACAAAGAAGGAAACAGAGGGTAACCCATAGGCTAAAGAAACACATGGCATGTGAATAAAAAATAAAGATTCAGCTAAGGTTTTCTTGCAAGTGAAACTCATCGTCTCTCCACTCCAGCAAATTAAACTCATTGTGTGACTGAAGCATGGGAAGGTGACTAAATAGTGCCCGGTTATTTACAATTATCCAAATTCTTTCTTGTCACAAACTCATGCTTGACTTAAAAGAAGGAGAGAGATCACCTAGAGTGTGGTCTGTGATTGAGAACAAGGCTAACTCATTCTGTGACCTTGGGCACATTGCTTCACCCTCAGGGCCCCAATTTCTACATCAGTAAAACAAGGTCATCAGAATAAATGGTCTGTTACATTCTGATGATCTATCTTGCAGATGGTGAGCTGGAGGTGCTGAGAGCTTCAAGTCAGATGGGAAGTCCAATGCTCGGCCACCCTCTAACTCTCTGTTTATACTCTTTGCAAGAAACTTCCCAACAGATAGTTGGACAGCCTTCCAAATGCCAATGGGCATGAAATATGGTTTTCTCCCAAGTCCCTCTTTAGAACTGAATCTCTCCACATCCCTTTCAGGGACTGCAGGGACTCCTTTAAGCTTAAGGTAAATAAATACTCTAAAATGTGGAATGGAAATGGAAGTCCAAGGAGTGATTAGGGAAAGGAGGTAGCAAACCTTGGGCCTTTTACCATATGGCCTCAACACTTGTGATTATTTTATGAATGCATGAGGTGACACTCTGGTTTCTTCAAAGCCATTCTTGTACATGCCTTTCAGGGTTATAATCCATGTGAATTTAGATAATGAGGTAATTGGATTTAATGACCGAAGTAGTGATTCAAGAAGGAAAAGAATTCAAATTATTTATAATAATAATTGTTACTGATACTAGTATGATATTACTAAAGCAACATTAAATTGGTAATAACTTCCATTTGAGAGATGGGAGCAACCATACGTATAATTTTGTTCAAGCCTCTTGTGTCCAGATGAGGAATCTAAGACCCAGAGACACAATGTGACTTGAGCAAAAATTTGTCTGAAGTTACGCTAATTATTAATTCAGTGTTTTTCCCATAATACTCCACTGTCCCACTGTTGGTTCATATTAGCCCTTCTCCCTCTACAAATCTCATAGTTCTGATTTAGAATTATGATTGATATCTATATGATTGGATATTTATTGATTTTCTGATTACTTGGATTAATAATGATGTTCCAAGCAAAGTTAGTCTTAGGTCATTAATAGGGAGAATAGATCAAAAAAGACATGGTGGGGCAGTTGGGTGGCTCAGTTGGTTGAGCATTTGCCTTCAGCTCAGGTCATGATTGCAGGGTCCCAGGATCAAGCCCCTCATTGGGCTTCCTGTTCAACAGGGGAGTCTGATTCTCCCTTTCCCTCTCTCTCCACCCACTCATGCTCTCTCTCTCTCTCTCTCTCTCTCTATCTCTCTGAAATAAATAAATAAAATCTTTAAAAAAAGCATGATGGTATAATCCTATTTTTAACATTAAAAATTGTCCAACCACATTGTGATGGTATTAGTAAATGAAATAAGGCAATTATATGTCATGGCATACATATATTATTTTTTTTAAGTTTGCTTTCATTCAATAATTTCATTTTATTTTTTGCAGGTATATTGTATGTCAGATATTTTCTGTATGCTCTGAAGGATTATCTCATAAATCATCATAAATGTGAAATGAAGTTGTTATAATTATTATAGCCACTCTCTGGAGCTCAATGAGGTAGGTGGGTCCCTTAAAGTCTACACATGGTATTTGGCAGAGTTGGGATACAACCTCAGTCAGACCTACCCTGGAACTCAGGGTATGTATTTCTGAATTATATTCCCAAAACTTTCCCCCAAATTGAGAAATTTTTCATGAAGCACACTATAGAAAAATATCACATATATTTAAGGTATGCCATATTATTGCAATTTTTCCGACTTTCTCATACTGTTTAATCCAAGCCAAATTTTTCATTCATTTTGGTGGCCAATTATTTAGGGGTATCTTTCTCAGCATCTTGATCTCTACTTTTTACCTTTTTGCCCTATTGACACCAGAGTGAGACTTTGTAGGAGAGTCATTTGTGAATACATTAAGAAACAACTTATTCCAAACCAACTTGTCCCAAACAGTAGCACTTTGTAATATCTTATCGACATCTTGTCCTCTCATATTATCTTATACTTAAAAACTGACTTCTCTCATCTTTCAGTTCCTTCATAAGAGAGAAAAGCTCAAAACTCTATTTTTTGAGACTTGTGAAAATAAGTAAATTCTTTAACCTCTTTGTATTTCAGTTTAATCATTTCAAAATAGATAAAATAAGATCAAATAAAATAATCTGTTCTTTTATTCAATAACCATTGATCATTTGCACAGTTAATTACAATTAAATGTTCACCGAGTTAATAAATTAATTACTTAGAGTCAGAAAGGCAAGGGCTCAAGTGTTGACTTTGCCTCTTTATTAAATTATTCTGGGCAAGTTTTCTTATCATAATTTATAAGAAGTAGAACTATTATCACTGCCCCCACCCCAGAGTAGCTGGGTGAAATACCACACATGGGGAAGGATAAACCTCAATAAGCCCCTGTCACATAATTGGTGATAAATAGTCATTTCTTACTCATTTATCTAACCTATTCATCCCCAAGACTGCCTATGTCTAGTATCTAGAAAGACTGCCTCTTTCTAGACCTTGTTACTAAGCAAGCAGATTGCTTACACAAGGTAAGCAGTTCCAACTGTATTGAAATCATTTGCCTGAAATGTTTTCTTTCCCATTCAACATTGCTTATTTACATGGTGTCGGATCAAATGGAAGAGAGAAGAACAATGTGATTCATGATCTTCCTCCAAGGAGGCAGCTGCAACATAAATGATGTCTCAGGAAACAGGATAATCTGTTTGTGTGGCCACAACTCTGTGATCCCTGACCTGTCTTAATCTTCAGTAGTGGATGTATGTATGGCACTTTTGTCCCCAGGTGGAACTGAATGTTGAAAAAAAAAAACAAACAGTATTTATTTGGATATTTGTCTTCTATCATTGCAGATAGTTTAAAAACTATTGGTATAGGTTGTAAATCTTTTTTTTTTCCATTGGGCTCAAGAATTCATATTTCTTGTTTTTTAAAAGTAATAAGGATCTTCCTGAAATCCCATCTCTCTTGAGGATTTGGGATGCTCTTGGGTATCTGCCACAGTAAGAAAACAAGCTGAAGGAATGTGGAAATGTGAAGCCATCTGGCTGCTGGTCCACTTTCACACCGGCTCTAGGGGTCACTGAGAGCCCCCCAAGGGCTGTTGAGACCCAGCTCTGGCAGGAAACATTTGATCTCATTCCAGCAGTGCCCGGACATGTGGACTCAGATACATGGATCATCTCTAAACACAGTGGTTGGAGAATATTTTAAGTGGGGAATTTGAAGAGGGTGTTTGGAAAGTGACTTCAGACCCCTAGAACTATCAATATCCCAAGTCCCAGGCACTTTGACTAATATCACATTTCATTATATGTTAACCTTTTTTTTCTTGAGTGCATGTCATTAGAAATTGTGAGCATTCAGTGTGGGAGGGACTTTGCTTAGTTAGAGGCATAACAACGAATGAATGACATATAGCCCGTCTTCCTGGATAAGTCCGCAAATGAACAAGCACTGGTAATATGGGGTGATGTATTAAGATAGATTCCAGCAGAGACTGGTTAACATTCATTCAACAATAATGAGCACCTAACTCTGTGTTATATTCTTTGTATGGTTCTCTAGTGAACGGTCTTAAGGGGTGTATTGGTTTTTTAGGGCTTCCATACCAAAATTTTATTGACTGCGGGGCTTATTTTCTCAGAAATATATTTTCTCACAGTTCAAGAGCCTGAAAAGCCTAAGATCAAGGTGCTGGCAAGGTAGGTTTCTTTCTGAGCCTTCTACTGTTGCCCTGTGTGCCATCTCACTGTGTACTCATATGACCTTTACGTGTGCATGGAGACAGAGGGAAACAGAGAGCTCTCTGGTGTCTCTTTTTATAAGAATGCTAATCTTATCTGATGAGGACCCTACTCTTTTGACCTCATTTAACCTTAATTATTTCCTTAGATGCCCCATCTCCAAGTATATAGACCCTGGGTATTGGGGTTTCAACATAAGAATTTGGACAGGGGCACAGACATTCAGCCCATAATAAAAGGTGATGAGGATTTATCTATTTAAAGTGCATGGAAGTGATAAATGAGAACTCTACACATAATAGCATCTGTATATCATTGAAGGATTAGAGTAGCATTGTCAGATAAAACATAGGGCATCCAGTTAAATTTGGATTTCAGATTAACAACAAATAACTTGTTTTAATATAAACATGTCCCAAATATGGCATGGGATATACTTACACTAAAAAAACAAACAAACAGTTCAGTGTTTATCTGTAATTTGAATGTAACTGGTGTTTTATATTTTCCTTGCTAAATTGGTCAGCCCTCAGCTGGACCACTTTTATATTTAGGGAACTGTATAGCATAGCAAACCTGGCATATTGGGCAGAAGACTTAAGGATCCTGGAGAAACAGTCAGAAGAGCCTTGTTACAGTTTAAGGAGTGTTAGGTTGGGAGTCATTAGAGTGAGCAAGCCCCTTAACCTCTCCTAGCAGAGGATATGGTGAAGTGCACTCATCCCTTTCGATTTTGTCCCCTGGATAGTCACAAAGACCATCCGCAATCCAAAGCAAAGTGAGATACTCATTTTTGTTCAGTCCTATAGTTATGGGCTGAATTGTGTCACCCCAGATTTTCAAATGTGAAATCCTAAACCCTAAGCTTCAGAGTGGGACTAGACTATATATTGACGTAGGGTTTTTAAAGAGGTATTTAAAGTGTGGGTATTAGGGTGGGCCCTTTTCCAATACGACTGGTGTCCTAGAGGAAGAGAAAGTTTGGACACAAGGGAAAATGACTTTGAGAGATGACAGTTATCAACAAGCCACGCAGATAGGCCTTGATCAGACCTTTCCCTCACAGTCCTCAGAAGGAACCAATACCTTGATCCCAAACTCCTGGCCTCCAGAACTATGAAAAAATAAACTTCTGTTGCTTAAGCTACCTGGTCTGTGGTATTTTGTTATGGCACCCCTAGCAAACTAATATGCCTCCCTCAAAAATTTTTTAACTGAAAAAAACAAACTATCATTTCATTTAGTATAAGTATAAAGTACAATGTGAACCCACAGAAGGTCCAACCCGAGCTTCTCATTTCATGATGAGAAGGCTGAGGGACCACAGGGTTAAGGCTTGGTCTAAGAGCACATTCTTTTTTTTTTTTTTTTTAATTACATATAATGTATTATTTGCCCCAAGGGTACAGGTCTATGAATCACCAGACTCACACTTTTCACAGCACTCACCATAGCACAAACCCTCCCCAGTGTCCATAACCCATCCACCCTATCCCTACCCTCCCAACCCCAGTAACCCTCAGTTTGTTTCATGAGATTAAGAGTGCATTCTTAATTCAAAAGAGAATCTGAAGAACAGGTACATTTATAATCAGGAATTCTGGAATACAATAATGTTTACTCACCTGGTGAGGCGCAGAGTGGATTACACCTCTTGTGATGAGACTGATTTTGCATGTCTATAGACAACAATTAGTTTCCATTACTCGAGGTTATCTACAATTTACAGAATTACAAAGAGCTTGAAGATTGGGATGAACTAGAACCAGAACCTGAAAAGCAGGCTCTGTGAGAGGACAAAGCATCTTTGTTTTCCATTGAAACACATTTTCCCTATGTCAAGTTTCTGGGCATGAAGCTACCTGTGGAAGCAGAAGTTCATTACTTTGTGTTTCAATACAGAGCATCAATGTGCATATTCAGGTGTCAGGAAGGCAAACAAGAATGTAAAGAGACAAGGGCACGCCAGAATCTAAAGGGATGGTGGAAGGCCAGGAAGGAAGACATCTTTTCTCTGACCAGATTGTATTGGAGAATTTACAGAATCGAACAATACTAGGGCTGGTGGAGTCTGCAATATGTTCTAACCCGGTTGTTTCAATGGAAATGGAGGGCTCTGTTGTTGAGGCAGGGTGGTCCGGTCAGCTGGCACTGGGCTGAGATGTATGGGCTGCTGAAACCATTAAGACGTTTCTGCCATGGCATTCTGCTGCTTTGGTGCCTGTTACACATTCCTATACCTCTTTGAAATGGTGCACAAAATGGGCTTTCACCTGGAAAGATCAAGTGAAAAAATGCAGGGAAAGTGGATGAGCCACACCTATGTCCTGGGCACTTACATTCTGGGACCTGGAATACTGTAGGCACGTACTAAATGCTCTTAGAGTGAATGGCACTGGTGGAACACCTGGGCGCCTCAGTCAGTGAAACACCCAACTCTTGGTTTCAACTCAGGTCATGATCTTGTTTGTAGCTTGGGATTGAGCCTCATGTCGGGCTTTGCTCTCAGCGTTGTCTGCTTCAGATTCTTTCTCCTTCTTTCTCTGCCCCTCCCTTCTCTCTCTCTCTCTCTCTCAAATAAATAAAATCTTTTAAGAAAAAAAGAATGAATGACACGCATGAGTAGTTGATTACATATCTTTAACATTTTCCGAGAGCTTGGGATCCTGTTGGTGCCTAGTGGTGGCCTTGAAGGTGGAAGTGGGAGGAAATGCTGAAGGAGTCAGGGCACAGTTCAAGAGCCAGATGACACCTCTCCCTCCTCTGACCACTATCATCCTTTAGTTCTCCTGCTGTGACAGGTGTTCATCCCTGCGTTTCACCTTCACATTGCATTTTAGCTTCTACTTGAACTGCGTCCATTTCCTTAAACAGAATCAGTATTTCACTTTCCTTAAACGGAATCTACACTATTATATTTACATGTTCCTTATACTGAATACAAGCTTTACACATTACTTAAATGAAATCAATGCTCAACTTAAGCACAGAAATCTACTTAAACTGAATCAATACAATAATTCTCATGAACTTAAATTATTCACAGTATGGCTAATTTTTCTCTTTTTTTTTTTTTGTTTGTCCTGTGTGAACAGGCTGTGAGTGAACTAAGTCAGTAAATGACAGAGAGAGAAAAAATGACACAGATGCAGCTCCTGGGCCCTAGAACAACGTCTCTGTCTAATCCTTCTCTGAAAATTGTAGCAGAGCTTGGTGGCATGTCCAAAGCATCTACCAAAGCAAAAGGGTAATGGGGCCTACTATAGGATATATATTTTTAAGATTTTATTTATTTATATGAGGGAGAGAAGGAGCAGGGGGAGGGAGAAGCAGACTCCCTGTGGAGCAGGGAGCCCAACGTGGGGCTCAAACTCAGGACTCCGGGATCATGACCTGAGCCGAAGGCAGACATTTAACCAATTGAGCCACCCAGGGGCCCCTATCAGATGGTTTTGATTGACCCATTCCCATCACTCTGACCAGTTGGGTCTAATATTCTCTTTGTTCAACAGGTGAGGACCCCGACTCTCAAACTATAACGACAATTCTAGCTACTATTTTTTTAATTGTTTACTCTGGGACAGGCACCATTACAAACACTCTACCTGTATTAACACATTTAATCTTCTATGTGAATAGATGCCATTATTGTCCTGCCTTTATAGATGTGTAAGCTGAGACACAGAATGGTCACATCAATTGTCCAAGGTTTCAGTAACTGGTGAGCGGAAGTGGGGGAGCCAACTCAGGTAGGCCAGCTCCAGAACTCATGCCCATAATCACCATGCAGAGATATTGAAAGACTTGCTTGGGGTGGAAAGGTTGGTGCAAGGAGAGTGGTTGGGATGGTCTGAGTCAAGGCTCTGGCTTCAAAGTCTGTGTACTTTTTAATGTGCTACCACTCTATTTTTTTTAAAGATTTTATTTATTTATTTGACAGAGAGAGAGATCAGATCACAAGTAGACAGAGAGGTAAGCAGAGGGAGAGGAGGAAGCAGGCTCCCCGCTGAGCAGGGAGTCCATTGTGGGGGCTGGATCCCAGGACCCTGAGATCATGAACAGAGCTGAAGGAAGAGGCTTTAATGCACTGAGCCACCCAGGCGCCCTGTGCTACCACTCTCGATCATGTAAGAATAGGAGTTTGGAGTCAGACTGGTTTACTATTTGGCCCCTGTGTGGCCCCCAACAAATCTCTTGATCTCTCTCTGCCTGAATTTACTAATTTGTTAAATGAAAATGATCATGATTCCCATTTCATTATGTTCTTTTAAGACTGTGATGCACTAAATCTGTGACTAATGATGTACTATATGTTGGCTAATTGAATTAAAAAAAAGATTAAATGTGATGCTGTGTGTGAAGACTTGGTAAACTACCTGCTATATAAAACAGTAAATATTAACTACAGTTATTTTTAAAATTTTGATTTATGTTGCAACATTAGTGTTTGTTAAGTCATAGATATTTTCATTAAAATATGAGGTATCTCAGTGTAGTGGAAAGTGTCATGGGAACTAGCAGGTCTGGGTTTACTCCTGACTCTGAGAAGGGTATGTGGAAAAGTCTCATTTTTTTTTTTTTTTGAAGAAATAGGAAACTCTAAAAAGCTATGTTTGTGGAGGAAGGTAAAACAAAAGCCAGACAGATCATCTGGGGCATTTGCTAAATGTCAGAGGCTAGACAGAGCAGATGCATCAAGACGCTGGGGAGGCATTGATGCAATTAACCAGGTAAGAGTAGAACTCACGGGGTGTCTGGGTGGCTCAGTCGTTAAGCCTCTGCCTTCGGCTCATGATCCCAGACATGATCCCAGGGTCCTGGGATCGAGCCCCACATCGGGCTCCCTGCTCTGCCGGAAAGCCAGCTTCTCCCTCTCCCACTCCCCCTGCTGGTGTTCCCTCCCCCTCTCTCGCTGAGTCTCTGTCAAATAAATAAATAAAATCTTGAAAACAAACAAAAAAGAGTAGAACACTCAGAACAGCTGAGAGAGGAACAAATGCACACTAGCTTGACCAGAAGAAGAGCTTCTTGAGATTTCCAAGATTTCCAAGCTTTCCAAGATAAGAAACTGTATAGAAATGTGAGTAAAACATGTTGACAGAAATAGGCTTTGCTTACCAAGTCTCTTATGTGTATATTTTTTGAGGCACTGGGAAAGGTATTTTATATAAATGGCTGCTCCTGATATAATACTCATTACTATATTTCTTGGCACTAAAAGCAAAAGTTTTCCCGAAGCCAGCCATGATGGGTCAATTTGCTTAAGCACCAGTTGCTTCATTTGCACAGTGGTAATAGTAACTTATTATGTGGATTGTCAGTTGAGATAATAAATAGAAAGCACAGTTTCAGGGATTTCATGGGTGCTCAGAAATGGTAGTATCATTTTTAGGATAGTGATTGTTTCCTAGATAATAACCATCCCCAACGCCCACCAAGTGGTTTGTCATGATGAAACCTGCTGCAGCTTGGGTAGATGGAAAACCCAAACAACTCTTGTCAACAAGACCTGAGATGATAAATTAAGATGAAGCCAATGGGTCTGTGTGATGGCTTCTTGGGGGCTCATCTTGAAGTGCTTTGGTGAGGTCTGTTTTGTTTTGCTCTGTTTGGGATCATTTCTTTTGCCACTCCAGCTATGTAAAGATAATAATCGCACCAATAGAACTGGTGACCTTTCACCCTCTTTCCCTTTGATAAAGTCTCATATTCTAGGAAAACTATGACAAACGTCTCTTCCTTCATCCCCAGTAAACTAGCAGATAATCTGTCTATTATGCTTAATATCCTCTTACTCCACAAGCCATGGGTATTTGGTTTGGGTTCCTCTGAATGGGGTGAACATTATATCTCTAACCTATGAAAAGGCTTTGCTCCTTTGCAATGTTGGTGGAGCTAAATTTGTTTTCACAGCTGGTTGTACTTGGAGAAGGGGTTAGCCGCCGTCTTGAAGGTTCTACCACAGCAGTTCATCACCAAGCCTGCTGTGTGGTGGGGGCTTTGAGCTGTTAACGGGAGGCATGGAGGGAAGTCTAAATTAATCATTTATGATTTATTTATTCTTCTTCCGTCATGGAGTAAAATGAGCAGATGCCAACATTTCTAGGGCCAAGACTGTCTAGATGATGTGATGTTTGATAACTGACTCCTAATATTTATCTGCCAACAGGACCAATCTGCGGGACTAATAACAAAACCATATACTTACAGACCACTTCACAATTTACAGCTTGGTTTCCCTATTCTTGGCCTCGATGGATTCCTGTAAAAATCCAGTGAGTTCGAGGCTGCCTTCTTTTACATCACCATTTTACAGGTGAGGATAAAGAAGCCTAGAAGTGGCTATGTGGCTTGCTTGAGGTCACACAGTGAGCACCTTGAATTTCTATCTCCAAACCCTAAGACCTATACTATTTCCATGACTACATTGAAGAAGAGACACCATATGGAGGCCTTCTTGCCACTGAAGGGTCACTTAAATTTCCTGTCCCCCTTTCCAGCAAGGCTCACTATCCAGTGCCACTTTCGATGCAAAAATTTCAGCCAGCTTCATAAGCACCTGTGTTGCATTAGAAACAGTCAGTACTCAAGATACAGAGATAAACTAAGACAGACAAACTGCCTCTAATGGAGGAACATTCCCACTATAGCTATCTTTCCAGAATGAGGGCCATTAGCCACAAGTGGCTATTTAAATTTATGTAATAAAATTAGATATTCAGTTCCTCAGATACACTAGTCACGTTTCAAGTACTCATGTATTACACATCACTGAGAGTTATTTGACACAGCAGTGGTCTAGAAGAAAAACGGGTAGGTTTGGGGCACCTGGGTGGCTCAGTGGGTTAAAGCCTCTGCCTTCGGCTCAGGTCATGATCTCAGCGTCCTGGGATCGAGGCCCGCATCAGGCTCCCAGCTCAGCGGGAAGCCTGCTTCCTCCTCTCTCTCTCTGCCTGCCTCTCTGCCTACTTGTGATCTGATCTCTCTCTCTCTGTCAAATAAATAAATAAAATCTTAAAAAAAAAAGAAAAAAGAAGAACAGGTAGGCAGGCACAAGGTGATATCTATCTACTAAAGTAAACAGGCTTGAAAATGCAACATTATGTTTATTGTGAAACCTGATAACTTTCTCCAGTAGCATCTATGTTGAAGTTCCTTTGCAGAGTGCTAGTGAATGAGATGATGTGATTAAGTATTCATTCAATCAATAAATGCTTGAGTGGCCAGTATGTATACCATTCTGGGCACTGGGAATATACTGGTGAAAAATATAGACTAGTTCCTGACTTATACCAAGGAGAGTCAAGCAATTAAAGGAAAAATGAACAAGAAAATAGTATGTGTTATTGATTAGGGATAAATAAGAAATAAAAATATGCTGCTTTTTTAAAGCATGACTGACTATGACTTGAGATGAGCTAGCTTGGGATATGTCTCTGGTAAGACAATATTTAAGCAGAGAGCTAAATGGCAAGAGGGAGTCAGCCATGACAAGATTAGGAGGAAGCACCATAAACAGGGGGAACAGCCAGGAAGAACATTTTTGTTGTGTTCAAGGAATTTTAAAAAGGAGAGCTTGTCTGGAATATAATTTAAAAGTTATAAAATAGCCTTAGATATTGAAGAAAGAATGAATGACTAGCCAGAGGTAGGAGTTTGAATTTATCATAAAGCAATAGAAAACTTCTAAGGTAAAAACTTTAAGGTAGGAGTATGGCATAATCTGGTTTATAATATAAGCAGTGACTGCCCAAAATATGGAGAATATATTATAACAGGGTAAGAGTGAAGACAGGAAAAGTAGTTGGTAGATTATCATAGCAGTTCAGGTGATAAGAAATGGTAACATGGACCAGGAAACAACCAGGAAATATGTAGAGAAGTCATTTGGGAATATACTTTAGAAGTAGAGTCAATCAGATACACTGATGGATTAGCTATAAAAGAAAGAGAGAATAGATGCTAGATGTTGAACTTGAGCAGATGAGGCAGATGTTAGAGTGAGTAAGAAGATTGGTGGCTGCACTAAAAGTGAGGATCTAAGGGACAATCAAGAGAGAATAGAGTTGTTTGAGGTGGACATTAAGCAACCAGGTAAAGATATCAAATAGTAGTTGTATATGTGAACTTGGGAAATAATTCAGGGCTGGAAGAAACACCTTGGGGTTTTGATATGCCATGGTGTTTAAAACTAAAGCACTGGGTGAATGAGAGAGTAAATGTTGAGGAGATCTGAAATCTCTGGACTGAGTGTCTAAGGTCACTCCAATATTTAAAGGGCAAAGAGTTAGCAAAGAAGAGTTCCAGTAAGGTAAGGGGAGAAACCAGAAGCATATGATGTCACTGAAGTCAAGGGAAGAGAGAATTTCAGAAAAGATGGAGTCATCAACAATGTCCAATAATACTGAGATCAAAGCCAATAAAAATGGAATCATGATTACAGAATTTTGAAAGATAGAGGTCTTTAAAACATTGTTTTTGAGGTCTTGGTGTATTTCTGCCAAGGGAACTGACTGAAAGACCGATAGTAGAGAGTATAAAGTAAATAAGTGGAAGAGATAACAGTAGGAAATACTTTCAAGACTTTTTCTTAAAAAGAACAGAGAAAAGAAATAGCAACAGAAACCCATCTATCCAGGGCGCCTGGGCGGCTCAGTGGGCTAAAGCCTCTGCCTTCGGCTCAGGTCGTGATCTCAGGGTCCTGGGATCGAGCCCTCCATCAAGCTCCCGGCTCGGCGAGAAGCCTGCTTCCTCCTCTCTCTCTGCCTGCCTCTCTGCCTACTTGTGATCTCTTTCTCTGTGTCAGATAAATAAAAAAAATATTTTAAAAAACCCATCTATCCAAAATGTCATCATATACATCATAACATGCAATCAACTTGAAAATCNAAAATATTAAAAAAAAACCCATCTATCCAAAATGTCATCATATACATCATAACATGCAATCAACTTGAAAATCAATGAGATAATTTACATTTTTTAATTGAACAAGTGTTCAGAATTTGTTGTATATTTTATTCACAGTACATCTCAATTCAAACCAACTATATTTCAACCCCTCGATAATCATATGTGCCTGGTCTTTACCATATTGGATAACAGATATATGGAGAGCTGGAATGCCTGCTCCAAGTTTTGTGATGGCCAGGGTGAGAGCTGAGATCACCTTAAGAATCTTCTCTTGCTGAGAGTATTATTATGATACTTTTAATTGATGGGCATGTGCTGTCTCATACAATTTCTTCAGAATTTTTAAAATTACTTTAAATGTCTTTCATATATTATTTTCTCTCTTTCAGACAGGTGCTCAGAAGCCTCTAATGACCAGTTTTAAGGAATTTAAGATCTGTGAAATTTTAATGCTTAGCTTGACCTAAATAGTTTGGAGTAGTGTCTGGAGAACTTGATTTATAAGAGGAAAGAAAAAAACATGATAAACACCAAGAACTGCTTTTATGGTGTCTGTAGTTAAAGAAATGTAAATTATCAGGATATGGAGGTGAACAGAATTTGGACAACTCTGGAATAGCCATTAATATTGTGGTTTGTATAGTCTGTAAAATTTGGTCTTTCTGAGTCCAGTTCAAACTAGGATTTTGGAGATAGATAAAATCATTTTTGAGTCAAGTGACTTGAATCTGAGTATTTAAAGAATGATTGCTAAGCTAAAAGTGGATTCAGGTGGCAGTTATAAACACAGAGCCTGGTACATAAATATCCAATAGAGTTTTACCAAAATGTATTGAAGATCCATGAAAAAGAGGAAAACAATAAAAATATTCTCAAAAAGAAAAAAAAACAGACAAAAAATTGGATCGTTCACTTAATGGTTGCATTTATTCATTTAAACTAATGGTGGCATTATTTAGTTATTAGATAACTCAGTGATTCAGCAAATGTTTATCAAACACCAGTGTGTTCGCCACTGGACTGAACTCTAGGGATATGGAAATAAATGACAGTCCTTGTCTTCAAAGAGCTCCAAAGTTAGCTGGAGACGGGCAAACAGACAGTTTCATGGAGGGTATCATGTGCCTGGACAAAAGTAAAGCATGATGAGTTCTAGCAGCACAAAAAATGACGCAGGTTTCAAATAGAGAAAGCTTGGGAAAATTCTACGGTGTCATGTCGAACAATGTTTCATTGGTGAGAGAAATAGTGAGATTTGGGCAAATACTTTGATAAATTGTGCGTGCTTTTATTTCCCTATTCATTAATCTACGTGCTCTTCATTGTTCACATGAGCTTGTGACTGTTCCAACTGAACGGGTCAATCAATTTATTTCTGTGGGTTTGTGCCAAAATAGTTCTACAAACCTGACTATAATACACTGGACCAAAATATTTAGATGCCAAGTGAAGAGAAAAGAATTCAGTGTGGAGCTGAGTAAAGATGCAGATGATGTGACCAGGATTGAAGCAAGAAAAAACCCGAGCAAGGGAGTGGCCGATACCTGGGGCAGAGAAAGAAAAACATGAATGCTGTAGTATAGTCATCACTGAGCAAGAGAGAAGTGGTGCTATGGTGAAGAACCAGTCTTGCTGGAATATTGGTTACATACAGAAGACTTAAACAAATAAAGTAACATATCAAGGAAAATGGAAGCCATGTTTCTATTGGAGAAGGGAGTTAGAAATTGGAAAGGGGGAAAGCTAGACCACCCTAAAATTTAGATTAGAGTTGAAGGTACTGGAGTAAACCAATTGTTTTCAATAGATAGATACATAAACAAATATAAAAGTAAACATATATGTATGTAGGTATATGCATACTTATTTCTTAGTTGTGTTTACTAAGAGGAACTAAAAGCAATGAGATCCACGTTGCAATGAATACATGTAGAGCCCAGATGTTGGTTCACAAATAACATTTACAAACAATATTCTCCACCAAAAGGAATGAGGATTTCTTGGAGAAAAGGATGATTTTCAGTTTGACACTACAAAAATACATGTTGAACATAAAACAATTTATTTTGACAGAAAGTAAAACAATACTCAAAGAATAATGATAACTCATCACAAGGATACAGAGGTCAATTTGGAAGGGCTATCATTGGCCAAATATGGGATAAATTTATCATCAAAATAATATTATTGGATTTTAGTCCACTGAATAAAGTAGGAGTCTATGAATCTATACTGATGAAATTAATAAATAAATAGGAAGAAAAGAAAGCTCTTCCTAATAGTAGAATGCAAACTAATCAATGTAGATGGAATTATAAAATTATAAAATAACCATTTGATAATCATCAGAGTAATTAATTAGAGTAGGAATCATCAGCAGATGTTAAAATTAATCCATGAAAGTTTGATGAGAAGTATAATACTTTTATAGTCTCAAAGTGTCTGTTTTTAAAGTACTTTCTAGTTGCAAAGGGGGGACATGATTCCTACAGTGTAGAAAAATCTAGCAGATACCAAACTGACTGTGTTTGCCAATACTGTGACAAATCAGTATTATATACCACCTATCAGAATACAGAGAAGACATCATCATTTCTGTGATTTTGTGGCCCCAAATGCATAATCTAGGTCTAATTATTAGGAAGTATACTATCATTGTTAATTCCTTGATTCTGAGGGGTATAATGAGGTTATGTAGGAGGTTTTTTTTTCTGTTTGTTTTAAGAAAATACATACTGGAGAATTTAAATTATAGGGGATAATGTTTACAAATCAATCTCAACTACTTCATAAGAAAATCAATATGCATACATGTAAGATGGAAGATAGAGAAAATAAAAAATAAATGTAGCAAAATATTAAATGTTTGGGAATCTATATAATCCCTTGTATTGTAATTGAAACTATTATTTTGGTTTGAATTCTTCATTACATAAAGTAAAATTAGGGGGAAAAAAAAGAAGAAAAGAAGAGAAAAACCAAGATGGCAAAGTCTGGTATTTGCCTAACTCCACACTAGTTCAATTGTGGTTTTGTTCAGAAAGCAGAAGAGGTGAGCCCAACTACTTCATCTAATAGATACATGACCCAGTTCTGGCTAATGAAATATAAAATACTGGAAATGTGCTAGGAAGCTTTTGGGGAAATCTCCTCCATGAAAACAGGAAACTCTGTGGAAAAAACAAAAACAAAAAACAAAACTCCCCATCCCATGATTTACTTGCCCTTTTTCCCCCAACCTCCCAAACAATCTTGCTCTGAATGTACCTGAATATGTATGTGATACTTGGGGCAATTGCAGCCATTGGGTAGTTATGAGATCAAATGGATCTTAGAGACGCTAATGCATAGCCCTAATACCACTTGCCACTAAACCAACACCAACAGCAATTATATGTCTCCAGACTTCTTGTTATTGGAGAACACTAAATAGCTGAGTTTAGGCTATTTGTAGTCAGATATTGTTACTTGTAGCTGGAGGAACTCCTAACAGACACAGACAAGAATAGCAACAACACAAATGACTTCCACAAAGGAGTTGGTGGAAAGATGTGAACCATCATTCCAGAAAAGCTTTACTTAGGGTAGCATCAAATAAACATATGTTAGATTTCCTGCAGAAAAGGATCAGTTTGTTTATTAATGTGTGTGGCTTCATAACCACAAGGATTGGTTAGAATTTTTATGAAAACAGAAAGGTATTTTGTCTACCTCCATCTCTTAGCTTTAAAATGTTGTGGGCATTCTGAGTACTTTATAAAAACTGAATCTTAAGAACCCACTGTTTTATGCATGTATTGCATCTACCCTATGCAGGGATTTTCAAGAAACACTTCAATATTTTTGTAAAAGGACCCCTGCTGCCTGAATATTAAGAACGCACTTCTGTACCAGGATGTGGTCATCTGTTAAGACAAAAATGTTTTTACTGAATTTTTATGAATTCATTTTGCCCCCTCTCATTTTCTGGTAAATTTCATGTAATCTTAAACCATTCTATGTTTTCAAATACGCAGTTAAAACATTAACTGACCTAACCTGACAGACCTAACATTATTTATTTTAAGGATTCACATAATCCAGGAATGAAAGTCCGGCAACTACTGTGCAGCATCTTGGAATTAGCACAAAAAAACTGAGCAAGTGTTTCAAATAATGAAACAAATCTACAAGAAAATTTTCAGTTAAGAGGAAAATGTGGTGTGACCCCACACAGTAAATTCTTGTGGAAAAGTAGAGTTTCATTTTTTTAAGCCAAACATTTTTCCTCTCAATACACTTATATTTGTCCAGCATTTTTCAGCCTACAAAGATTTTTCAAACCCATTATGTGATTTGATCATCACAGCAACCTCATGAGATAGGTGGGAAGTAAGTTATCCATCCTGTGGTTAGAGAAACAGGTTTACAGAGAGTATGTGATATACCCTAAATCATACAGCTGGCACGCGGAAGGGCTAATACTCAAGCCTGTGCTTTATGATTCTGGTCATCTTTCCACATGGAATTAATTAGATTTTATAATTTATTTACAATGTTGTTGTTTTTAAATAAAAGCATTTAATAACTAGTATATATATATGTTCATATATACATATATATAGCAATATGCCATTTAATGTTCTATACATTTATATATTAGTTTATTTAATTCTCACAAAAAGTTTGTAGTCACTATCATCTACATTTTATAGATGAAGACACTGAGGCATAAGGAGTTTAAGTAAAATGAACAAGTTAAGGTAATTATTAAATGGCAAAGTTGAGATTCAAACCTAGGATCTGGGCTCCAGAGTCCATGCTTTTAGCCATTGCACCATACAGTCCTCTCAACAGGTAAATGCCAGTTTCAGGCTTAACGATGTCTTGCTCCATATAAAGAATATCACTTTCTTTCTTATCTACACTCAGGATCTCTTCACATTCTAAAATACTAGTGCTACAGAGTGACCTCGGTACTCTATAATACTCTTATTTTATATATCAATATGCTCAGTCCAACTAGAATTGGTTACTTCTTAGATTTTAAATCTCTAAATACCTTCTTTCTTCTTTCTTTGAAGATCTGGGATGGATAGTGTGGAAATCCTAGGAACCTCTTTATTTCCTCTCCCAGAATTCAAGACTATAGTTAGACATCAGTAACATGTAATTCCTTGTTTATTGTTTCTGTAGTCTTACCTAGTTCCCTTAAGCTGATAGCCCCATAAACCCAGGCCCTCACTCAACTTAGAGGAATTAGATGGGCCTTCAAGAGTAAATGTTGATCATTGTGTTCCTCCCTGTGTCCCCTGTGGATGGATGTACCTGACCAGCTAAACCTCTCTTCAAGATTGGGGAAAGGAAGTGGGGGTGAAATAATGAGGCCATTGTTTACCCACTAAATTTCTATTGTTCCATGAGGTCTGGGAATCATCTATAACTTTTATATAATTTCTTCATAAATATTTGTCAGAATTAAACCCAGTACACCCCTCACTTCTTTAGGGTTGCACTATAAATTTATGGTGCAGATTATATTATCTTCTTAATTCCAGTATCTTTGCAATAGTGCCTGTTTACACATACCCTCATTTCCCTCTCCATCAAAATCTTGCCCTCTGGCCTCTGACTTCGTGCTCTAACAGTATAATAGCAACTATTAGTTACTGAATTTCTACTGTGTGTTTATAAATGAGCATCAGCAAGTTTAATAACTCATGCATAGTTAGCTCATGAGTGATAGAGTCTGGATAAAGGGTTTCAGATGCCAAAACCCATTGCTCAATACTGTTTCTATAGCTTCAGCAATTTTTATGGTTAACAGTTCTGCTATATTCTCATTCTCTTCCTAGAATATTTGCTATCCTTATTGCATTTCACTGAATTCAATTATGAAGACAATATCTCATTTGCAACCCCCTAAGGATGTTCAATCTTTCTCATGATTTAGAGGTTGGTTTTGTGTCCTTCCTGATCCTGAGAGCCGTTCCTCAGCACTATTCCTTGGTCTCCTTTGTAAAGTATCAGCTTCTTAGAACCATTTTGCCATGATGGTTTTCATCTATCAACCTTTGAAAACTTCCTTTGATTGACTGACAATTTGGTGTATGGTCCCATGTTCTTATCTTCAAGTCCTGCTGTTATCTCTTTTAAAAAAACACCCTAGTGGGGAGGTGAGTCAGCATTGTTGCCACCGTCCAACAAGACAGAGAATTTATGGTATGGCAGTAAAGTAAAGTTCTCACAGTCATCCTCTTGCAAATCACTTGTATAGTCTAGATATAGGATTAAGAACAACAACAACAACAAACCGACAAAACAACCATTTAAAGGCACTGGAATATACCCAAAGTCAGACAGAAGCCAGAGGAGAGTTTATTCTTTAAAAAAATCTCTAACAGTAAATAGTAATGATTGCAAGTTTGTGGCTTAGTTGCTGTAGGGCACTCCCCATGAGTCAGCAGAAACTCAAAAACTTATTAGCTCAAGGTGTCAAAAAACAGAATTTCATTCTGGAAGAGAACTGGGTCCCATATCTGACCATTGCTATGTGAAAATCCTTGGCCGATCATTCATACTAGTGGTTAGACAGAAGGGACTTAATAAAAATGTACGCAGAGAACTGTGAGAATCTATCCTTAAAAACAGAATTGCACTAGATGAGATCCATGACTGTGCTGTTTTTTTTTTAATTATTATTATTGAATGCATTTTCCAAATATATAGCTCACATGGCAAAAAGCCAAACCCTACTGGTTTGCGATCAAAGGACAGAGACTGAGGCAAACAGAAAATCTGGGGAAGGAATTTCCAGAATCAAAAGAACTAAGAGAAGATAAATCCAAAAATCTGAGTAGAAGCACCACCCAAATCTTCACTGATGACAAAATTATAATCATAAAAGGGACATCCTGAAGATACTGGGCAAAAGTAGCAGCAACTTGAAGCTGTATGAAGTACGCAGTGTTTTCAGCTTATACATACTACGGAAGAGGCAAACATTGACGTTTGAGTTCAAACAAGTGAACTGCTTAGTTACTAGAAAAAAAAATAAAAACAAAACAATATAACAGAATGCAAAGTGGCTATATAGTATCTGAACTATCTAGTTTTAAATATAAAATTAGAAGACATACATAGAAATCATAAAGCATGATCCATACTCAGAAAAAAAGATAACCGATAGAAAGGACATTGAACATGTGCATGTGTTATATGTGGCAGATAAAGACTTCCATGTATATATTATGAATACATTCAAAAAGTAAAGATAAAAATATGTTCGAAGAATTAAAGGAAAGGATGGTCTTAATGAATGATTGAGAGAATCTCAACAGAAAAGCTGAACTTTTAGGAATAAATAAATGTAAACTCTTCAGGTAAAAGTACAAAAACAGAATGAGAAAATTTACTAAGTGGATCCAACAATGAAAGTTCAGTTAAAGATAGATCAATAGCAATTAATCAAGCCAAAGAACAGAGAAGGAAACAAAAGCTAAAGAAGTTGAGTGTACTCAATGTTATATTCATGAAAACAATGCCAAGCATTGTGTTTGAAAAACAAATGAGTTTAAATGAAGGCATCTGAGAGTGAAAGAATGGGAAATTTACTATTGAGTTTCCCATCCCTGATGGGTTGGGAAAGGCACAGCTGCTCTAAGCTGTTGGAAGCTATATATACACTACTTGCTAAACCTCAGCCTACTTATATTAGAAACAGTTTGAGCAAGTACTCTGCACCATTCAATATATTAGGAAGAAATAAGGCATTTTGTGTATAAAGATTCCGGAACTAAATGATAGGACTAGTATTACTTGTTGTTATACAATTGAGTGTCCCAGTAGATTATGTTTTTGGCACCAACTTGTTACTTTTCCCCTTTATTCCTTTAACTCCACATTACATTCACGCCAAGGGAATGGGCTGGATGGATACACTTCTATACCTAATCTTGGCATGAGACTTGCTTTGGTCAAGCAGACATTTGCAGAAATGAAGCAAGCAAGATTACGAAAAGTGTATGGATGTTAGACTGGCTTGCTCTTATATTTCCACCATTTCCTGCAGAAGATCATGCTGGGATTAGCTGGCTAATACTAAGAAGAGGATGACAAACATGAGACCAATGGTGTTTCCTCAGTTAAGTTGCCCCAGCCCAAGTCAAAGTCAGAGCAGGGTGCCCCCTTCAATCTTCAGATGCTTGTATGAGGATAGCTAAGAGATCAGCTGAATTGCCCAGCTGAGCCCAAGTCAGCCAAAACTACTATCCCATGGATCTATAAACTGTATAAATAAATGCCTATTGTTTTAAGCCACTGGGTTTTCAGGTAGTTTGAAATAGCTAACTAATAGACTATTTAAAAGTGTCAGGCACTGTGCTAGATGCTTTATCTATATTGTCTTGTTCAAGACTCAAAATATCCTGATGAGGTACGTACCACAATTGTTTTTTAAAATTTCAACAATGCATTTTCAGATGAGAAAAAAAAAATGGGTCCCAAATGTTATTTCACTTGCCAAAGACACACAGCCATGAAATGAGGCCAGGACTCAAATGAAGGCAGCCCATGTTGTCAGATATTCTATGTACATAAGAATTTGAGTCAAAGGATTTGTCTGTTAAGAGATTTTTCTATCTCCAAATTGTCAGAATTGCATGCTGACAACGGGAATGAAAAATAAACTGAGCTGTAGAAATATAGAACATTTCACAATATGTTAGAACAAGAAATTTCTTTTTAATCTTTCTTCCTACACACCACTGACATACAAATGCCATAATACAAATGCTTAAAGTAATGAAACACCAACTTCTGTGCTTGCTTACATTTGGAGTCAAAGTGTGCCAGGAAAAACACACGCCTGCTGCCATGCATGGGTATTAGTTCCTGGACCTTCAAGATGCCTCCTACTAATTTATTTTCATCACTGGTGGCTTGAATTGTATCATTTTTTTTTCTTTTCATCATTCAGCACCACTTAAAAAACTGGGGAAAAAAATTAAAGTTCTCACTCCTAAAATTTCAGGTCTATGGTGTGGGTTAAACAGATTCTATGGGATTGAGAAGCAGGGGACCTGAACTCTGGACGTGTTTCTACCCCAAAGTATCTATAGGTTGTCGAGTGAGACTCTCCATGTTTCTTGTAACCTTGATTTTCTTTCCTGTATAATGGAGTCACTACCAGCTCTGGCAGCCTAGGAAACCCATTTACTTATTCATTCTATCCATACTTAATTATTGTAAACTAGCTATGTGTCGGATATAACACCGCTCATGGGAGACAGAGAAATAAGACAAAATCCCTGCAAGACTTCCCAGTCTGGGACATGGGGATGGAGCCAATTAAGTAAACAGTTCCAGAAAAATGTACTTATTGTTGTCTTTTTGGTTACAAAAACAACACCACAAATTTAAAACAAATATGCTATTGGGATTTCAGTTAAATAATTTTTTGTTAGATACAATCTTTGCATTCTAAGAGAATAGACCCAAGAAGTTTTCACTAAACAGAAATTATGGTTTCAGTTTTTTTTCTCTTTTTTTAAACTATAAATGTCAAAGGCAGAACAATGTCTTAACAATATCCACAATGGGATCACACGCATGTGTGTATATGTGGACACATGTACATGCATGTGTTTGTGTATATCTACATATATGTGTGCATACATTACATAAATAACTGGGATAGACTGACTTAAGGAAAGGCCCACAATGGCTTTGACTCTTAGGGTAAATGGGGAAGGAAACTTGGCATGCCCAAGTTATTATTTATTTGCATAGCAACGCAAGTACATAAACTCTGTCTCTTTTTTCCCCTTTCCCAATATTTTCCTCATGGTATCCTTGGAGAAGCTGGAAAGACTATGCACTTGATTTAGAAATACATTGATGAAAACATACATTTTACTATCCTTGTAATTGATGTCTGCATGTTGTTTTAGTTAAGGGTAAATCTGGTTGTGACTAACAGAAAAAAATTAAATGGCAATGCGTTTAATAAAATAGAATGAGCAAGAAGGCTGGTAATTTTTAACATTTGCTATGTACCAGACACTATTCTGAGTGCTTCCCATTTGCTGATTCTTTTCATTCTCCCAAAGCTCTACAGGATCTTATTATCTCCATTTTACAAATGAGAAAAGTGAGACATAGAGAAATGATCTTTCCCAAGACTGAACACAGGTTTTCCAGCTCCAGAGGCCATGCCCTTCTCTCTCCCACCCCGATGCCTGTAGGCAGATCATCCTGGGTGAAGATGGAATGCCCAAGGTTCCTTTTGCAGTGGCCATTATTTTCATGGTGCAGCGTGGTCTCCACATTCCAGACAGCAGTACAGAGCCCAACATAAACAACAGGATATATGCAAGTAACTGACTTACAAATGACCTCCATTTCAATTGTGACATCTGCTGACCTTTTTCACATGGCCATGTTCAGCTGCAGGGTAGCCTGTGATTATAGCTTCCATTCAGACTCCTGTGTCTGGGCTACAACTGCTCCTTCTCCGTGGAAGGAATAGAAAGGAATATTGGTGTCCACTGACAGTTTCTGTTCACCAGTCTCTTTTTACTGTCCTTACTCCAGAAATATTTTTATAAAGGTTATAAGGTTATAAATATAAAGGTTATATTATATATTTATTAAATGACTTTATGTGTTTTTAGTAGGTCTCCTTGGAAGAAACATTGTTTTTCTTATGTTCTAGAGGAGACAACCTTTGTTCTAAGAACACAAGAACACTGTTCAACTCTAGTCGAATCATCTAATTTGTTTATACCATTTTTTTTCCTTCTGAGTTCTAAAAGTCCAAACTCATAGATAATTATCATAGATAATTCTTTCTATGAACCAAGAACTGAAGTGTTGCTGGGAGCCAGTGAGTTGACCACCCCAGACCTCTGTGAAAACTATCATAGAATAGTCAATCTCACAACTAATTATGATGTGATGGCCATCATATAAAATTTCCCCGAAAATGATTTTTTTAAGAGTGTGTGTCAGCATTTTCATGGGAAATTCTGATTATTTTTCCTTCATTCCCAACTGGCTAGTAGTTTGCAATAAATATATCTGATGCATGTCTCCAGTAGCTGCTTCCACACCCAGTAAATTTTTAGGAGATTATAAATTTTTAAAAAAATTAAATAGTCTTTTTTTGTTTGTTTGTTTGCCTTTTCTGAATTTGTTTCAACTCACACAATAAAATAAAATTCCAAGTCACATGAAAAATTTAACTTCCTTTATAAGGTACATGATATAAAAGGTTACCAAGGAAACAGAAATAGCATAACATAGAATGATATTGCAGATCACAAGGAAAAATTACAATAATAAACATTATTGACCTAAATTATCCTGTCAGCAGGCCTTAATTTCTAGAACGGATTAACAAATTACATCAAACAATATTTGCTTGAAAAAATATGCATGATCAAGGTGATTCAGAAAAATAAAAAAACAATGAACAAAACTCTATTTTCATTTCAGCTTAAAACAAAGGGAAAGTAAATGTGCCAATATTAGAGTCAGACAGGTTAGAATTAATTTAATATTATTAATAAATAGTATCATTAAAGTATAATGAAAGATATTTCAATTTTGAAGTTTTGATGTAAGTAAATAGAAGTTAAATAGCACAAAATCTGAATGCATGAGCAAACAATTTGAGGGACCTGAGAAGAACTTGACAGAGTTACAATTGTAGAAGGTGATTTTTGCCTCCACGTGAGTGGAAAAGAATAGCTAACGATGTGGAATTGTTTCTATATGGTAGTCTTTTTTCCCCAAGTCCTAGATCAGTTAGTGCATGCATCTTCCTAATAAACTGTGAGATAAATACCAAATATAAACAGTGGGAGAAGAAATTATACTATTAATAATATGAGACTAATCATTTTATAAGAAACTGTGGGTTCTTATGAAGAATTACATTCACTTTTCACAAAAATGCACAGCCTTGATTATTTGTAAAAGTTGGCCAAAACAAAATACCAATACATTCAAAGTGTGGAAAATACGAGTCACTTTGACTATGTACTAATATGATTATTTCGTGAGCAATTAACATGTAGAAAAGATTATTAGTCTCAAAAAAAGAAAGTCGAGGGGTGCCTGGGTAGTGCAGTCAGTTGAGCAAATGACTTTTGGCTTTGGCTTGGGTCATGAACTCAGGGTTATGGGATTGAACCCTGCATCAGGTGGAGTCTGCTTGAGTTTCTCGCTCCCTCTCCCTCTGCTCCTCCTCCTCACCTCTCTCTCTCTCTCAAATAAATAAATAAGCAAATAAATAATAAAGAAATCTTAAAAAAAAAGTTGGATCATGGGGGTAACTAAAGGCCCACTACAGAAAAAAAATTGAAAATGGTAAATAGGACATTATATCTTAAAACCAATATCAAAGTAATTGAAGTTTTGTCAGTGTAATTAAAAACCAGTTAATAAATTGATTTTCATTATGAAATAAGGAAAATATAACTTTATAATTTAACTTATAACATTAAATTAAGAATAAGTTATGCATCGTTGACAGAGATATAAGAATGGTGTAACTATTTTGGTAAACAGCTTGGCAGATCTATCTATTTATTTATTTATTTAACATCTTAATTTTATTTTTTTTCAGTGATCCAAGATTCATTTTTTATGCACCACACCCAGTGCTTCATGCAATATGTACCCTCCTTAATACCCACCACCAGGCTCACCAATGCCCCCTGCTCCCTCCCCTCCATAACCCTCAGTTTGTTTCTCAGAATCCACAGTCTCTCATATTTCATCTCCCCCTATGATTTACTGCAATTCACTTTTCCTTTCCTTCTCCTAATGTTCTCCATTTTATTCCTCATGTTCCACAAGTAAGTGAAACCATATAACAATTGACTATCTCTGCTTGACTTATTCCACTCAGCATAATCTCCTCCAGTCCTATCCATGTTGAAACAAAAGTTGGGTATTCATCCTTTCTATGACTTATAATATTCCATTGTATATATGGACCACATCTTTTTTATCCATTTGTCTGTTGGAGGGCATCTCGGCTCTTTCCACAGTTTGGCAATTATGGACATTGCTGCTATGAACATTGGGGAACATATGGCCCTTCTTTTCACTACATCTGTATCTTTGGGTAAATACCCAGTAGTGCAATTGCAGGGTCATAGAGTAGCTCAATTTTTAATTTTTTGAGGAATTTCCACACTGTTTTCCAAAGTGGCTACACAAATTTGCATTCCCACCAATAGTGTAAGAGGGTTCCCCTTTCTCCACATCCTCTCCAACACTTGTTGTTTCCTGTCCTGTTAATCTTTGCCATTCTAACTGGTGTGAGGTGGTATCTCAGTGTGGTTTTGATTTGAGTTTCCTTGATGGCTAGTGATGATGAACATTTTTTCATGCGTCTGTTAGCCATTTGTATGTCTTCTTTGGAGACGTGTCTGTTCATGTCTTCTGCCCATTTTTTGACATGATTATCTGTTTATTGGGTATTGAGTTTGAGGAGTTCTTTATAGATCTTGGATATCATCCCTTTGTCTGTAGTGTCATTTGCGAATATCTTCTCCCATTCCGTGGATTGCCTCTTTGTTTTATTGACTATTTCCTTTGCTGTGCAGAAGCTTTTTTTCTTGATGAAGTCCCAAAAGTTCATTTTCACTTTTCTTTCCTTGTTACAATGTTACTATATGACCCGGCAATTCCACTCCTAGGTACATATCCAAGAAAATAGAAAATATGTCAAATGTATAAGAAAAAGAATACCCTGGTGTTTGTCCTGAGCTGAAGAGAGGAGAACAGAGGAAGGCTGGAGAATGCCTGCTAAGAGGTAAGGGGTTTCTTTGGGGCCAATGAAATTGTTCTAAAATTAGACTGTGCCAATGATTATACAACTCAGCAAATATACCAGAAAACACTGAACTTTATGCTTTACATGGGTGAATTCTGTGGTGTGTGAATTATATCTCAATAGAGATGTTATAGTAGAGAGGGGAAAACAGGAAAATTAAAACAGTTTTGTATCTGTGATTTCCATTTTTATTTTAGAAAGAAATTGCCAACATAATCCTTAGTTCTAATCCAGCTTGCTCTTCATCCCAGGCCTTACCCAGAGTGGATGCTTAGTGGGTATGCATCGTGTTGACATTATTTAGTTAAGAATAAATTGCTTCACAATGATTCGATGCAAGATTTCACACCGAGGAACATTTTTGGTCAGCACTTGAAGGCTTGGTGATAGCGGTGTGGAATGGAAACTATGCTGTATTCTGTTGGCTTAGAGGTATGGGCAAAGCACTGTTATGTTCCTGAATGTATTCTTTGCATTCAAGGAAGCTTAAGGATGAAAAAATAAAGCAAGGATTCATGTTTTAGAAAGTAGAACAAACCTACAGAAGAGATAATTTTATAGGTCTTTCCTTCTTTTGTGTAAACTCTGAAAGGACATCTTGATGGTGTATTAATAATATTTTCATGAGAGAAAACAACAGCAGGAAAGCAAACAAAACAAACAAGTAATTGATAAAGTACAAGATTGCTGGCAGATTGGAGATGCTGCCAGGCTCAGACCAATAAATGTCATCTCAGCTAAATTCTGATCATAGGATTCATAGGATAATCAAATAAGGCCACATATGGAAATCTTTGATGAACTGTAAAGTACCCTTGAAATACAAAAAGTCTGTTGCTTGTTTTGTTTTCTTAGATACTCTCCTTCAAACCATCAGTTATGGTTTATAATTCAGTGGTTCACAGACCGATGTTCACTTCGAATGGATTAGACTGGTCAAAGTTCTTCAACTCTCCTAGTTTCTGAGCATTTTGTTCCACTTTCTCAAGTATTGATATAGATATAGATATAGATATACAGATATATACACACTTGGGTGTACATATATGTATGTGTGGGAATATAGTATAAGGATACATACTATTTAATCCTCTTAGTAACTGTAATATGGGACATAGGCAGGACAATCGTTGTTTAGGTAATAGAATTGAGACTCAAAGAGGCAAAGTGCCTGCTCACGCTGGGGCAAGAATCTTGGATTTCTTACTCACATGGCCTTTTGCCTGATGTCCCACTACCTCCTTATCAGAGTATCCATGGCACATCCCTATTTCCTCTCTCCTCGTCCCTCCCACATTTCCCATTTATCTCTACATACAACTGAATACACAAGGAAATAAATACAAATGTCTGACGCTTTGCTTCCTGCACAACCCTTCCCTTGTATATCCAACCACATGCACTGGAAGTCACTTCAAAAAAGTTGAATATTTTGCTATACAGAGATACAAAGTTGAATCAGACAGACTCCCTCAAATAAATTGAGGTTTTCGCTCTAGCAAGAAAGAGGAGACAAAGCCATGGGGGAGAAAAGAAGAAGAAAACAACCCACTTCTTGGATCCTTTCAGTTTTTGAACACACTTCTATGATATCATATGTCTCACTGTGTTTCAGTGAGAGCGTAGCAGTCTGTTTCATCTGCTAGGCTGTCATTTACCCATCAGATTACTTATCCACAAATGCATCCAAATGCCTGACACTTAGTAGCATTTCAGTAACATTGGTCTGATGACCTTTGTAGGTTCTATTTACTGAATTAATAAATGGATGAAATCGTTACTTAAAAAATAATGTTGGCACATTCCATTGCATCTCCAGTATCTCCTAATAAGTAGTAGAGTTTAACTTAATCATTTTACTAGATGAATATAGGAAGTAAGATGAAGGGTGTGGCAAATATTGTATTGGAGGCAGACGATAAACTCAGATATAATCAGCAGCAGTGTGCATACCCTGTGAATATACCTTTATAACTGAATATGAATATAGCAACAGCAAGGACAAGCTGATATGCCCAGAACTGTGATGTCTGTATCCGTACCAATCCTTTCCTTGCATTAGGGAGTGTAAAATGCATGATAACAACAACATTGAAGTAGTATTAAATTAATGTCTTCCTGTATGCCACACCTGTCTGGAGGAAAGCCTAGCTATGAAAGCATCCTCCATGGAAAGTTGCTTACCATCTGACTCCACGTTCTTTTTTGAAATTATTAGGTAGGGACTAACCATTTTAAGATGCATTTCTAATACATTTCTTTAATTTGGGATTTTATGTTAACCATCACAAAAGTGAGGGTTAAGAATGGATGAGGCTACACTAAGAAGGAAGACACAGATACATAAGTTAGAATTTTGCTAACAAGGACTACATCTGCCTCAAACCATAGGTATGACATCATGGGATTTTGCAAATCAACAGTATTAGGAGCTGGCAAAATGAAAATCAGGAGAGTCCAAAGAATTTTTCTTTTTAGTTCCAAATTTGTTCATGTTACTTTCCCATCATCGGTTGAAACTTTCCTGGTTTTCACGCCTCTACTTTTCTAGGTCAGTTTACATTAGTGTGTCACTAATTTTGTTTGTGTCATTTGTACAAAATCCACACTGAATTTCAACTTTGAAAAATTTAGTTCAACTAAAAAAAAGAGATTTAACTTTTACTGCAAACTATTTATTGAATAATTCCTATGTGTTATAGTCTTGAACTGAAACATGATGGATCTGGAGAGAGGCATAGCAAATAATTACAATTCAATCAAAGCGTCCTGTGAGGGGTCTGCGTGGGAGAGAGAGAGAACAGGAGAAGAGGAACTAAGCCTGTAGCTTTCTGTCTGTCTATCAGTTCTTCTATCTACCATCTGGCTACAAATTCATGTATCTTAAATTCACATACCTATTCTCTCTACAGATATGTACCTACGAATATATTGTTTCTATATATATTTGTATATGTATTTAATCTATATGTACATGCACACATTATATATGCTGATATATACGTATGCAGATTTTTATGTATACTATACATGAAGATTTTATATAATTTTACAAAGGTCTTATCAGAGAATCCTTTTTTTTTTTTTTACACTTGTTCTTGACTCTTAAGACCATGAGTGGAGATGACCAACTGTCAAAATCCACTTTCTCTCCCCCAGTAATACTAGAATTATAACTAAGCATCTGGTGTTTCCACTTTTATGTCTTTCCCTGTGAAATCTCTATTCAAGTCAGTCAATATTTAGTTCTTGAAATTTTCAAACATATCAGGTTAAGGCTATAAATAGTAACCTTTTTTGTATTTTTGATGTAAACATTTTCCTAATACTCTTTAATGACTTTTCAATTTACTTTTGATATGTTCTTGCTGTGAATATATTATTTTCTTGCATAAACAATCATATTATTCCTTTCCATTTTAATCTCTTCCAGTATTTCAAATGTTTTAGGGTTATGAATGACTCAGCGATGATAAATATCTCATTATATAACTGTTTACGAATTTATGATTTATACTTAATACGTTACGTTAGAGTTATTTATGTGACTGTCTACTTTGTTTATTCTTGTGTATTTCCTCAGAGCTTATTAAATAGATGAGATACATTCTTAACCGAGTCAATAAAAATTTTTTATTATACTATGTTATAAATATATGCCACACAGACCTTTTATAGAGGGAAAAATCTTAAGGCGTATTACTGTAAGTCAGGTATTGCTCTTAATTTTATACATATATTTTATTTATTTATTTATCTATCTATCTATTTATTTATGTTATTTCTTTCAGGGGGTACAGGTCTGTGATTCTTCAGTCTCATACAATACCCAGCGCTCATTCAACACCTACCTTCCCTAATGTCCATCTCCCAGTTAGCCTTTCCCCCACCCACCTCCCCTCCAGCAATCCATCATTTTACGGAATTCTCACCACAATCCTTTCAACTAGGACTGTGACCTCAAAAAATCAGTATTTTAGAGGAAGAAACTTAAAAGGATATGTGGCTACCCCTAGTCACCGAATGTGATAGGTGGTGGAGTCGAAGGTCAGTCATTTACCTTTTGACTACAAATCCTGAACCACATCAGTGATAAGTCCGTGAGCTGCATGAAAAATGTGGAAATCCCCAGAAACATTCCAACAGCGCTATTGCCTACAAGATTTACTCTTGGCTACAGGGCAATGGGAGACCTTTCTCCCACGCCTGCAGTACCCAGCCTTTATCTCACCCTTTGTGACAAGCTTCCAGAACCTCTGCCCGGGCATTTTCCCTCTCTTGGGGGGGATAAGCTTACTAAGCATTAGGAAAACTGAAGCTTTACTGGAAGATGACTAAGGTACATGAAACAGCTGCACAGCCCTTATCTCAAAAACAGTGTGTCATCTTGAAATGTATGGATTCTGAATAAGGTATTATAAATGAAGACCCAAGCCTCAAAAGGCATTGTGGTTTTTATATGTTTGTTTTGCTTTTGTTCTATACAAAATAAGGGCTGCAAACCTGTAAGGGCAAGGAATAAATCACCTTTTGTATCAGAGTAATAAAAATGTGGCCTTGGAATTTAATGGACTTTGGCTCTAATCTGACCTTTGCTATTTGCCAGCAAGTTACTTCCTTTTTAATTCTTAGCCCATCTAAGATTAGAAAATGTGTTAGTATTTTGTGGAGGTTAGAGATAACAGGTATAAAGTACTCAGAGCAGTCAGTTATATAAAAGTTACCCAACAAAGTCTCCCTCCCCGTCCATAGCGCTCAGATACAGGCACTCTTCCCACGTTTTGAAGGTGTTCATTAATATCCCTGGAATAGGAACCAATTGTGGCTGGACTCACGTACACAGAGGACATTGTAACCTGTAGTATCACCATTATTACTGTGAGTACAAGGATGTTGGGAAGGAAAGCTCTACTTTTTTGTATCTACTCTTCGGTCAGACACTTGAAGCCGCCTGTGCGGACAGCAGACACCGGCCCAGCAGTATCATACAACATCATGGAAGTGGAGGCCTCCCTGTCCCCCTCACTGCAGAAGAGAGATAAAGCTCTCCAAGCCCGAGGCTCACTGGTAGTAACTACATTAAGACTCATCACTCCTCTTATGCAGAAGAGCAAAAGCAGGGAGACAATAGTGTAGAATTCTTGTCCATATTTTCCTGAGGAGGCTGAAATCTTGTCAGCATTTCCCATTTTATGGTCTGGTGTAAGAATACAGTAAGAAGAAAAGAAAGTGTATCTACTAGGTTAATTTTGGCAGAGATAATAGAAACGTAAAGTCAAATCAATGTGAACATTATGGAAACATGTGAGTTCAGATGGGAAAGAATTCAGAGGTGGGTGAGCTTCAAGATTGGTCCATCCAGCAGTTACCAATATTAGTTAGGTCAGCCATTAGTTCTTTCCTAAGGCAAGTTCTGCCATGATTCTTATACACCTGCCAGTAGCTCAGGATGCAGTTTTCTCATTCATGACTTGGAGAAGACAGTAAATAAACCTGGCTTATGTTTATAAAAGCCAGAAAGCATCTCTCTCGGGAGCCCCAAACAAGCTTCTCTGCTCATCTGCCCGAAGTGGCTTAGACTGGCTTAACCTTAAGCGAGTTATGAGGAAGAGGGCTTAGGCTAATCAACGAGAGTGGAAAGGATATTAGAAGAAAAGCATTTCGCCCCAGAAGACTTCCTTCAAAAACCTAAATCCTATTTGCTGGATTCAGATATGCATGGCTTCACCCTTGCACTGGAACGCTCAGCTCAGGACCCCAACAATTTATGTCACTGGATTTTCTACATCCACCCTGCTGAGTGCTAAACATGATATTCTAGAGATGAAAACTAAAACTGGATACAATGGAATATTATTCAGTCATAAAAAGAATAATATCTTGCCATTTTCAATGATGTGGATGGAGCTAAAGGTCATAATTCTAAGCAAAGTCAGAGAATGGCAAATTCCCATAGGATTGTACTTATATGTGGAATGTAAGAAACAAAGCTAAGAAGCGAATGGAAAAAAAATAAGAGAGAGAGAGAGACAAAACAAATGGACTCTTGAATATAGAGAGTAAACTGCTGGTTACTGGAAGGGAGTGGTGGGGGACACTGGTAAAATGCATGGTGGAGATTGAGAAGTGTATTTTTTCGATGAGCACAGAGTGTTATGGAACGGTTGAGTTACTGTATTGTACACCTGAAGCTAATAGAATACTGTATGTTAACTAACTGGAATTGAAACAAAAAACCTAAAAAAGTGGACGTTTCCTTGAGTCTTTATTTGAAAAGAGAAGGTATTTCACAGATTGAAGCAACTGGGTATAGACTGTCACTTAGGGTGTATATGATCTTCCTTCTTGCTTATATCAGATAAACTGAAGTGTGCTCTCAACTGAGAGTTTATTTTTCTGCAACCTAGGTAATATTTTTAAAAAGACTATTTTGCATCCCTTCAAATCATGTTTGAACACACTTTGTCACTCTTAATGTTTTGGTTCACGGAGATGCTGATTTGTTTGTTCAAGTTTATAATACACGTGAACATAGCTCTTGGGAAACTTAACCAGATTGGATTCCATTTCAACAGTGCTTAAGTGGGATAATTTTTGATCTAAAGAAATAGTGTTTTGGGGTTTATTGTTGTTTTTTTGTTTGTTTGTTTTTTAAGTGGGAAAACTTTCTGGGCATAAAACAATACTCACAAAATATGGAGAATACTGAAGAGAAAATTATTCTGAAATAGGGCTTGAATTTTCTTGGAAATTCACATGGGTTCAAAATTAAGAGACATATTCAACACAATGTCCTTGTTCAGCTCTCAGTTTTCCTTAGGGAATAAAAAGGTTATCTATTTTAAAATAACGCTGTTTCAAAAACAATTTACCAAATTGCATTAATTTCCCCTTTCTGAATATTGGCCATGAATGAAATAAAGAATATAATTGGTAGTAATTGTAAGTTGTGGGAACTTCAATCTCCAAAATGTAAATTAATATTTGAGTCAATTAATTTCAAATTTGTTCTGGGTGAATTTCTGAGGAATCTCCTTATAAAAATTACATTCTTTTGTGGGAGATCTAAAAGGAAATGCAATCTTATCTTTCCATCACACTTAGGAAGATACACAGAGTTCTCCAAGAATCCCCAAGTATAATTTAAGGACTTGGCATGCCCAATGGATTTACCATTCAAATGTCCTGCCCAGGTACTGCGCCCTCACGGTTGCTTTGGGCTTAGAGGGGTTTGCCTCTTGTCTTTTGGACTGGAAGAGACTGGGTGTACTAGCCTGACTACAGCTGGTGGACTGACCTCATGAACTGAAGATGATACTGTGGATAAGGAGCACATCTCTATGATCTGGAGTGGTTTGTTGAAATACTCTGATCTAGGAGGTTAGGTTTATGGATGACAAAGAATGACATCTTCCTATTGGGGTGATCAAAGAGAAGGCAGTTCCCTTGAGCTCAGGCAGTGATTATTTTTGACAATGGTAAATTGTTCTCATTCTTTGTGAAGATCTTGTATAGGTGCCAGTGTTGCTAACACTGAAATCCGCATTGCTGTTACCAGTGAAGTATCTAACTGCCAGTGTTTCCATTTATTCTAGACACAAAATTTTATTACTAGTGGGAATCAGTGCATATTTTTGAAAATCTAATAAAGCTGATCATTTTCTATTTTGTTTAATAATTTTTACTGTTGTAGTGTAGAAATAATTTTATAATACCGACACATTTTAATGTTCTATGATATTAAGAATGTTAAAAAAAAAAAAGAACAAAACAAAATAAAGCTAGATGATGTCTGAGAATGCCAGCCAGGACATGTGGTAAATGTCCAAAATGCTGATTAATACTGCCAGATTTTATTTTCTGATCTGCTTTTCTTTACAAAAATCATTTGACTAAATAAACAGTGATAGTAGGGGTTATTTACTGAATTTAAACTCTTAGTGAATGAAATTTTTCTACTTTTTCCACCTCGGAGTGCATTCTGATCTGAGACATGTATCAGGTTGTCACTCAGCTCCAATTCCTCCATGACATATTTCCAAGCCTACTCCAGATCAAGTTGTTTTTCTCTTCTAGAAGATATGACTGGAATGGTTGATGACCAAAGTCATGGTCAGCTGGAAGACCATGTGGTATTATGATCCACTCTGATACTATTTAGCTAAAAGGGCAAATGCAAGAATTGAATACTGTATTCATAAGCAACACAGGCATTTTTGTACCTGTTTCTATTTTGTACCTCATGGCTTTTTTTTTCTCTATGATCTTATTTTATATGATATTTATTATGCTACACTGATCTTTCTTCATGGGTTGGTTTTCCCAAGTAGATTGTGTCATACCACATGGCCACTAATGTTTTTATATTCCAGGCACTTGATAGTTACCAAACAGAGATAAAAATATTATTGGAATTTTAGACTCCCATTCATATGTTGAAATTCTAACTCTCAATGTAATTGTATTAGAAAGTGGAGTCTCTGGGAGACAACTCAGTTATGAGAGCTCAGCCTTCGTGAATAAAATTAGTGCCCATATAAAATAGACAGACTCTGGAAAGGTACTTTGTCCCTTTGGCCACTTGAGGGCACAGCAAAAGACTGCTATTTATGAACAGAAAAGCTGGCCTGCCCCAGACATCTGATCTGCTGCTGTCCTGATCTTGGACTTCCCAGCCTGCGGAACTGTAAGAAATCAGTTTTTGTTTTTCATAAACTACTCATTCTATGGCATTTTGTTATCATAGCCTGAACAGATTGGGACAGAAATTGACATCAAGCAGTGGGATGCTGCTGTAACAAATACCTAAAAATGTTCATTTGGCTTTGAAACTAGAAGTTGTAAGAGTTTTGGGGTGCGTGATAGAAAAGCCTACATTGCTGTCAATTCACTGGTAAGGATAATTCTGGTGAAGACCTAGGAAGAAAAGAAGAGATCTGTAGAGAAAGTCTCAATCTTTTCAGAGAATCCCTAACTCATCCTGAACAAACTGCTATAGAAATATAGACAAAAAAGGCCTTTCTGATGAGGTCTCAGACAGAAACAAAGAACATGTTTTTGGACAATGAAGGAAAGAAAATCCTTGTTATAAGGTGGCAAAGAACATGGCTGAACTGTATTCTTGTCCCAGTGTTTGGTGGAAGGTAAAATTTGAGAGCTCCAAGGTTGAATATTTGGCTGAGGAAATATCTAAGTGAAGTGTTGAAAGAGCAGTCTGATTCCTCCTGTTTACAGGAGTATAAGGAGAGAGAAATTATTTAAAGATGGAGTTGTTAATCAAAAGGAAAACAGAGGGGTGCCTGGGTGGCTCAGTGGGTTAAGCCTCTGCCTTCGGCTCAGGTCATGATCTCAGGGTCCTGGGACCGAGTTCTGCATCAGGCTCCCTGCTTGGTGAGGAGCCTGCTTCCCCCCTCTCTCTGCCTGCCTCTCTGCCTACTTGTGATCTCTCTCTGTCAAATAAACAAATAAAATCTTAAAAAAAAAAAAGAAGGAAAACAGAGCTTAAAGATTAGCAATATTCTCAGCTTATCGATATTGAAAAGAATCAAAAAGTCTGTCTAGGAATGGCCAAATGACCATTTCTTAAGATTAGTCAACAGGTCATTGGAAACATTGGATAGATGAAATTAGTTAAGAAAAGCATATAAAGTAAAAAGTGTGGAGGACTAATGTCAGAATGCTCTGCCATAAATAAATGTGGGTAGAATAGAGGAAACAGAGCCCACAAAGGGACTAAGAAGAAATCAGCTCAGAAGAAGGTGGGGTCAAAGTGGTGTCACAGATTCCAAGGAAAAGTGGTATGATTTGAGTATTTGTGTTTCCTCCTAAATTCATACATTGAAATCTTAAACCCCAAAGATGATGGCATTAATAGATGAAGGCTTTGGGAAGTGCTTAAATCATGATAGTGAAGCCCCCAGGAATGGGAGTTGTGTCCTTATATAAGAAACCTCAGAGCGTCCAAACACTTCCCTCATGGGAGGACACAAGAAGTCTGTGACCTTGCCTGACCATGCTAGTACCCTGACCTCAGACTTCCAACCTTCAGAACTTTGTTTATAAAAAAAATTCAGAAATTTGTTTATAAGCCAGCCACCCAGGCTGTGACATTTTGGTCTAGCAGTCCAAGTAGAAGAAGACAAAACATAGAGGTGGGTAGATTTTCCCCAGCGAGACACATAAAGTAAAAGCTAAAAAGAGACTATAGAATTTGGTAATTCAAAACTTTTGCAGAGTGACTTCAGTGTAGAAATGAGGAAAAACCCTGATTTGAATAGGATGAAGAGTGAATAGGATTTGAGGACTGGAGTTTGCAAGAGTAGACTCTTACACTGTGGAATTGAGCTGTGAGGGAAAAGAGGGAGTTATTCCTTAATCTAGACAATGATGTAGAATCCCAAGGGCCTTGCTGGTGTTGTGTCAAATATGAGAGACTTTAGCAATTATCTGAACCATATGGAAGGGGCTAATAGAATGGGAAATGTAAAATTAGTTTCTAGTCCTACATCCCAGGAAAGATAGGAAGTGTGGAAAAGTTGGCCCAATCAACAGGAAGGGAGCAGGATTCACTTTTGTATTAGTTTCCTATGATTGCCATAAGCTTAAAACAACAGCAAAAAATATTTTCTCAGTTCTGGAGGCTAGAAGACTGAAATTAGGGTGTTGGCAAGGCCATACTTCTGAAGGTTCTAGAGAATAATCCTTCCTTGTTTCTTTCTAGCTTCTGGTGGTGCTGACAGTGTTTGTCAATCTCTGCTACAATCCTCTGACCTTTCCTCTGTGTATGTCTCTGTGACTCTGTCATAACTAGTCTGTGCTGCCATAATAAAATACTATACACGGAGTGGCTTAAGCTATAGAAAGTATCTCCTACAGTCTGGAGTCTAGGAAGTCTAAGATCAAGATGTCAACAAAGGAGGTTTCATTAAGCCGGCTCTTCTTGGGCTTGTAGGTAACAACCATTTGGCTGTGTGCTCATGTATTCTGTTCTTTGTGTGATAAGAAGAGAGACAGAGCAAGCTCTCTGGTGTCTCTTTTTAGTAAGGGCACTGATCCCATCATGAGAGCCCTACTCTCATGACCTAAGTACCTTCCAAATACCCTCTCCAAATACCATCACACTGGAAATTAGAGTTTCAGCCTATGAATGGCAGAGAGGGGACAGTTCAGTCCATAAGAGTCATCAAATCTCCCCCTCCTTAAAAGAATAACAGTCACTGGATTCAGAACCTGTCCTAAGATGAGATCCACCTCGTCTCAACTTGACTATATTTGCAAAGACCCCTGATCTAAAAGGGTCAGAGTCAGGAGTTAAGATTCTAGCATATCTCTCTGGGGGCCATAATTCAATGAACAACAGCATCAAACACAATGGGTGTGAGTGTAGAGCTCCCACTGCAGAAAGGAAAGCAGGAAACTAGGGGGTTCATGCTTCCTAGTCCATTTACCTTGGAAAATTGAAATACATGGTCATCTGAGAGGCAGAAGGCAAATGCTGGCCTGTAAATTCTAATACACCTTGAAAAACACTTATCCAAGTCTGATCGTGGCAGGTTGTGGGGGCACAGCAGAGGGAGTGGGCAGGTAGACATAGGCTGGTAGATAGGAAGTCTTCTCTGAGGCACAGGCATGGGATCTCTCTGTGAGATGAATAAAGAAAATGCCTCAGAGAAGGCAGGTGTGTTTAGAGAACATTCCAGTAGATGGAGGAGCACAGGCGAAGGTGAAGGGCTGTAGAAAGGCCAGAGAACATCAGCTGCCCACAGTGCCACAGCCAGCTGTGAGAAGACCCTACACTGGAACCCAGTATCGTTTACTCAAAATTCCTCTTTTCTCCCACTCTGCCACCCAACAAAAGGAAAGAAGGATGCTGATCCCTGCTCCAGAAGTGTTTTTGTTCTGATTGAGTATCCTCTTACCTACTGTCCCATCATCAATCCCAAAAGGCCTTGGAGCTTAATGAAATGCACAAGGTGGAAGTAATGATTAATGCACCCTGAGCCAAGGAGCTGCAGGACTAGGGATGCCTGCCTCCTCACAGAGATGCCATTGTTCTTCCCTGAGACGGTGTCCCTCCCTCTCACACCCTGACCACCGCTTCCCCAAGCAGAGTGTTTATGTGTTGAGTGCAACACTCCGTGGACTTTGGGGCCTAATGGGGTGTGAGAGGGGGCCTGGGGTTTTTCATCTTGTTTTCAGCTGTACAAACACCACACACTTTCCCCCATCCACTCAGGGTCTAAGTTCAGGCCTTCTAAGATACCGGAGGCTGCAAGGTGATGGCAGGGACTGCACAAGTCGAAAGAGAGGGTCCCAGCGCCTTCCCCTCTAACACCAAACACATCCCAAGTGTTTATTTTCTCAGCCCCCACCTAAGCCTTCAGATAAACAACTCATTGGTGGTTGATACTTTAGGGCTCCTCAGAAGCTTTGTTTAAAGGCAGCAGTATGGGGTCTCCATTGTCCAGAGCAAGTGGAACCTGCTTCCCCGAAAGGCAACAAGAACAAATGAATTAAAAGATTTTCTCTCCTGCCATGGAGATTCTCCCTTCCTTCCTTCCTTCCTTCCTCCCTTCCTTCCTCCCTTCCTCCCTTCCTTCCTTCCTTCCTCCCTTCCTTCCTTCCTTCCTTCCTTCCTCCCTCCCTCCCTTCCTTCCTTCCTTCCTTCCTTCCTTCCTT